>CAKNYM010049298.1:0-139684 GCA_932195095.1 Andricus curvator
ACCGTAAGACCGAAGAAAGATAAGTTTTTAAACTTTCAAATTTTGAATTATATCAACGGTCGAAGAAAAGATAGGCGAAAAAACTTGGGACCTCGCTCCAAAAAGTTGGTTTAGATAATTTCTATAATCTTAAATAATTGTCAAGAAGAATAAACTTGAAATTTTTCTATTTTAATTTGAAATTGTTTTATTCCGTTTATAAAAAATTGTTATAAAATTATTAATTAAATTTTGTGGTAATCCTGATATAATATTCTTGTTTCTAACTTATTTCCCTTGCATTTCTATTTCTATTTCTTTTTTACATTCTCATCATAATAAGAAGGTATTGGTTTTATGTAAAATATGACTTAGTCGGTTTTCATCAAATCTCCACGTTATGAGACCCCCTAAGTCAGAACAAACGATTTTTACTAAGGTGTCCGTCTGTCTGTAGTTTGTAGTCTGTAGGCACGATAACATTCGAAAAAATAATCAGATTGGATTGTGCTTTGGCACACTTTTTTAAGGCCTAAAAATAAAGAACAAGTTCATTAACCAGCTATTTTGAATCAAAATTCAAAAAGTTAGAGCATTTTGAACATTTTTGAGACCATTTTTTTCAACATTTAAAATTTCTATGTACGGCTATTCATAGTACTCGGAAACTTGAACAATTTATCCTTATGACATTTTTCGATAAAAACAAAATTATCAGAGTTATATCGCACAAAAAAATAATGAAAAATGAAAAATTCCATTTTGCGGTAAAAATATACAAGATACGAAAAAAGATGAATCGACAAAAACTGTGCACTCAAAAAAGATCTACAAATTTGTTATTAATCACTTTTTGATGGGGCCCGCAGTTTTTGTTTCATTTCTAAAAAACTGATTTAAGAATAAAATAAATTTTTGGACAAACGACACAAACCACGAAAAAAATGAATAGACAAAAGTTGTTCACACAGAAAAGAGCTACACATTTAGTATCAATCATTTTTGGATAAGATGCGTAATTTTTGTTTCAATCGTGAAAAATAACATTAACAATAAAAAAAAATTGTGGTAAAACGACGCAAGGTACGAAAAAGATGAATAGACAAAAGTTATTCTACAAAAAAAAATCTACAAATTTGTTATAAACTTTTGTTATAAAAATACATTTAAAATAAAAAATTAACTTTTTGGAAAAACGATACATGCTACAATAACATTTTATGTAACAAAATTTTTCGCCTAAATTGCATTTACAAATTTTCTTAGAACCACTTTACGCTAGGATGCATATTTTTGGTTCAAATCGTAAAAAATAACATTGAACATAAACAAATTAAATTTATGGTAAAACGACACAAGTTGCAAGAAAATGCATAATAACAAAATTGTTTTTTTTTTATGGGATGCGGACTTTTTTTCAATTATAAAAACAAGACAAGGAAAATACCTCTGTTTTTAATATCAATGCATATTATGAATAAAATTGTAATAATATACATTTATTGAAATGATATAAGATTTTCACGGTAGCTGAGGATAAAATTAAATACAAAATCAGAAACAAATATTAAAGTAATCATGATAAATACAATTCGTACTTTATTTTGCAATATCTAAATAAGCAATCACAGGCCGACGTATAGAAATAAATGTAATATACATTTGATATAATAATATTGAACATATAATGTAGAAAATTTCGCATTTTGGACAAAATCGAGTGCGAAGCACGAAGTACTTGATGAAAATGTATTCGTTAAAGCCGAAGGAGCTTTAACAAAAGAGAATTCACAGTCAACAAATTACAGTTTTTGATACTTTGACCTTTAATTTTAAAATGTCTGTGCACAAATGTGGGGGAAATACAAAGACCGAGCGTGTAGCGCGAGATAAATATATTATCGAGCGCGAAGCGCGACAACCAACAGTTCTGTAAAACAATTAACAATTTTGTAAAAAGTCATCCTTTTTTATTGAAAATTTGTCTTTTTGGGTTGAAAATTCAACTATTTTCCTAGAAAATTTACTTTTTGCTTAAAACTCATATTTTGGTGTTGAAAAGACAAATTATTTAAAAATTCATCTAAAAAAAATTGTGACGCTGGACATGTTATAAATTTAGAAAAAAATATCAATTATAAGTTGATGGAATCGTCATCCAGTGTATTGTTTTCGTGAAAAATGGTTTGTTTTTATTATTTAAGGAGAGGGTTGAACATGGCTAGGTAGTCGTACTTTAGAAACTGAATTAAAAATATATTATAAAGGAATATGAATTACGTTTTTTGCGAAAATAAACATAACGTACAAAAAAAGTGGCTGATCTAGTTTTTACGATAAATACATATTGGACATATATCTTTGAAAAGTGGACAATTTTCTATTAGTAAGTGCGTTTTAGTACACTTCTCACATAAAAATACCTTAATTAAGTAGAAAATGAGATTTTACTTCAAATAATATAAATGAGTGATATACGGAACATAAAGTAATTTTACGTTATGTGTTCTATAATGACGACGATAATAATTCATCATTTGGATATAAATTGGGTATAATGACTTATTTTAAGTTGTTCCTCATATGTGTTATTATATTAAAGTATAAGAAAATAGTAGCATCCAGTTAGCAAAATCATTATTTTTTAAAGATATGATATGTCTATAATGAAGACAAGAAGGAAAAAACGCTTTTTTCAACTTTAGATACCCAAATACACGAATCCAAACTTGTCTTCTGGTGCTACTTAAATTTCTTATTGATTATATATAAACTGAACGAAATATTAATATAATATTTTTTATTATAAAATTCAAATGGGTCATGTAGTAAAACCTGTAATACGACGATTACCACCCCGTTATTTTAGTACTACATTTGGCCACCAGTTGGCGTATCGTTGTATTTCAGAACCCAATAGGGGGAGCCAAGCAAGTAATAGCAGCGCTCGCAGTGGCGAAACTCGAAAGTTGTTCCGCGCATCGAGATGCGTCTTTAACGTTGCTTAATATACGCGAGTGCCACGATTTGTTGAAAAAATCTTAATTATCACTGAAAATGGCTCGCCTAAAAAGTGGGTCTCTGTGTTGCGTGGTCGGGTGTGTGAACAATCGTTTGAACTCGCCGGAAACTCATTTTTATAGTTTTCCAAAAAGAGAACACCTCAAAGACCAGAGGTTAAGGTGGATTGCAGCTGTCAAACGAGTCAAGTAAGTAAACTGTGACAAGTTTATAAACTATGTTGTGATGTTTTTAAAGGTTTAATTTGTTATGCATTTTTTAAATTTCAGCCCCGATGGGTCACCCTGGCAACCATCGCCAACATCTGTTATATGCAGTAGACATTTTATTGACAATAAAAAATCTATGCACCCTCAGAGCCCCAGTTACGTGCCATCAATTTTTCTCGAGGAATATAAACGACCAAATCGATCAGCTGAATCAATAAAGAGCGCGAAAAAAAGGTATATTATATCCAATTTGTAGAAAATTCATCTTTTTAGATTGAAAATTCATCTTTTTGGATTGAAAATTCATCTCTTTTGTTAACAGTTTATTTTTTTTGTTTAAAAATTCATCTCTTTCTTCGATGAAGTTGACAGTTTTTGATTTAAGGTTATAAACTTTTTACATATTTTTGGATTGAAAATTCATCTCTTTTGTTAACAGTTTATCTTTTTTGTTTAAAAATTCATCTCTTTCTTCGATGAAGCTGACAGTTTTTGATTTAAAGTTATAAACTTTTTACATCTTTTTGGTTTGAAAATTCATCTCTTTTGTTAACAGTTTATCTTTTTTGTTTAAAAATTCATCTGTTTCTTCGATGAAGTTTACAGTTTTTGATTTTAGATTATAAACTTTTTACATCTTCTTGGATTGAAAATTCATTTCTTTTGTTAACAGTTTATCTTTTTTGTTTAAAAATTCATCTCTTCCTTTGATGAAGTTGACAGTTTTTGATTTAAGGTTATAAACTTTTTACATCTTTTTGGATTGAAAATTCACCGTGGCGCCACCCGTTCACCTGCACATACTCAATAGGACTAACTTTTGTTTGTGGAATTGGTAAAAAAAAATAATCGGTAGAATGACAAAAGGTGGCAGATTAAAAGTATCTTGCAAACCGTTGTGTCGCAAAAGAATTATGAAACGCTAAGTCAAAGTTGAAACTAATCTTAAAAACCGTAGCTTCAAATTAATAACAAGCTCGTTTAGTTCAATATAGTTTTTGAAAAACTAAAATGGTGTGCCCTAATAGCACGGAACATTCCGGGAACGTTCCGCGGGCACCTTCGGAACGTTCCAGGAACGTGTAAAATGTCCGCCCCTTGGGAACGTTCCACTGGGACCTGAGGGGAACTTTCCATTATTGTTATTTTTAACAACAATTATCTCGTAAACCGTAAGAGATAGGTAAAAATGGATGTCATTTTTGAGTTTTGAGTACCGCATATACTACACTATAATATGATATCCGTATCATAAACTGACATCGATTTTGACCTATCACTTACGGTTTACGAGATATTTATTGATAATAATAACAATAACGTTAATTTATGTTTGGAACGTTCCAGTGGAACGTTCCCAAGCGGCGGACATTTTACACGTTCCTGGAACGTTCCGCTGGAACGTTCCGAAAGTTCCCGCGGAACGTTCCGGGAACGTCCCAGGAACGTTCCGTGCTATTAGGGTGACGCTTTATTTTTGTGGAAGATATGCTCATGCTTAAAATATTTTCTAGGCAATTATTTGAGTCTGCAGTTCAAAATTATACCATAATTCAGTAAATATTTTCAGGATATAGTCCAGTTCCCAAACGCGACAACGCGTATACAATGGTGTTTGTTCAGTATTTTGTTTATCACGTTTTTCGACTATCAACCAATTAATCAGTTTCTTTACGTTTTAAACTTGAGAACTCATAAAATATAAAATAAATTTTTATTTTGCATTTTAAGGCCGAATAATATTTATTAGATTCCTACCTTACCGACATTAAAATTAAATGAAAGAAGGAACGTTTACGTCCTAACAAAAGAAATTTCCACAAGTTTTACCAAAATAATTTTTTTTTGCTCCAAAAAATGTAGGATCAGTGCCTGTGGTGTCGTGTGCCGTTTTACCCGTTTAAGTAGGAAAATGCCTATGAGCGCCATGGCTTAGGGGGCGCCCGCCCCACATTGGAACGAAATAAAAAAACGTGTAAATTCTGGACCGATTTTGGATTTTTCTTTCAAAACAATTCCTTATTCAATTTTGAAGAGACTATCATCAATCGCGCGTGTATTTTATCAATTTGAGGGGAAAACAATTTTGAATACAAATCAAAAATTTCGAATGAATATTTGTTCTTTAAGCTCACTTCTTTATTTGCTTTTAAGGTTATCTATAATTTTCCTATGGTTCTTGAGAAAATTTAAACAGATTTTTGAAGATTTCAGATATGTCTAATCAAAATTTCATCAAAAAAGTTAATTTTCAACCAAGTAGTTAAATTTTCAGCCAAAAAAGATTAAATATCAACGAAAAATGTAATAGTTGATATTTCAATTAAAAATGATTTTACTTTTGAATCAAAAAGAGTTGATATCATCGAAAAAAGATAAATCCTCAACCAAAAAATATTAATTTTCAACCAGCAAGATTAATTTTCTGTCGAAAAAGACGAATTTTCAACAAAATACATGAATTTTCAACAAAATAGTTATATTTTCAATCAAACAAGTGAATTTTTAACAATAAAGTTCTACTTTTAACGAAGTAGTTGAATTTTCAACGAAAAATAGGAATCGCCATCAAAAAATGTATGAATTGATATTTAAATAAAAAAATATTTTTATTTTTAATCAAAAACTTCTCAATTAATCCAAAAAGTACGAATTTTCAACAAAAAAGTTGAATTTCTTAACTCGAAAATATGCATTTTAAAAAAAAAAGTTAATTTCAAACCAAATAGATGAATTTTTTTACTAAAAAATACAAATTTTCAACGAAATACAGTGAACTCTGGCTTATTCCAAGGGCCGACAAACGTAAACATTAGGATATTTCAAGGCTGGAGGGTCCCCCACCTCTACCGCGAGTCGTGGGGTGATTTTTTCAACCGACATTCATTGGCTGCCCCGGCCTTGTATCGATGCGCGCTCTGTATGCATGTGTGCGTCCTTGCATTTCAGCATCATGCATGCCAGTGTTTTTCAAGGGAAAGGGTAATCGAATATTTTGAAAAATATGACATTTCCTTAAAATAGTATAATTTGCCAACTAAAAATCAATATAATAAGATCAAAAAACGACTCAAATGTTTCGCGGAATATTGAGTATTTTAGCATGACGTCACGATCATGCTAGGATAGGTGAAAATGTCAGGAAGGTTAGCATAGTTGGTACACATTTACAGCTGAATGATATTTGCAAAAAATATTCTAACTGCAAAAGTAAGTTATAAATGTGTGGATAGTAATATTTTCCAAGTGTAAATGCATTTGCGCAATTATGTTTCATCCTTATATCGGTTGAAGACCTTTCAGTTTCATAAAATAAAATCAACTATCAGAAATTTGAGGTTATAGTGCCCGATTCTGATCAAATCGATCCGGTACCCTAACCTGAAATTTTGGATCTTTTATTTTATTTCGTGAAACTGAAATGTCATCAATCGACAAAAGAATGGAACATGATTGAGAAAATACATTCTACACTTGAAAAATATTTCTATTCGTAGATTTGTGTCCTACCCATGTAAATATGCACCAACTATGCTAACCTTCCTGACATTTCTACCTATCCTATCATGACCATGACGTCATGCTGAAATACTTCATTCAAACCAACGAAGGCTTCCCGCTCTTCGGGCCTCTTTCTAATTGGTCAGCCACTGACGCGAGCGAGACCGCACAGGGGGAATAAGTGCGTCTTGAAATAAATCAGAGTTCACTGTTGTGATATTTTCAACCAAAAGAGGTAATTTTAAACTGAAATCATGAATCTTCAAACAAAAAATGAATTATTAACAAAGTAGTTCAATTTTTAACCGAGTAGTTGCATTTAAAAAAAGAATTCTCAACGAAAAATGTAATAGTTGATGTTTCAATAAAAAAATACTTTTATTTTTACTCAAAACAGTTAAATTCATCCAAGAAACACAATCTTTCAACGAAATAGTTGAATCCTTAACCAAAACAGATTAATTTTTAACAAAATAGTTACATTCTAAACCAAAGTGATGAACTTTAAACTAAAATGATGAATATCTTCAACAAAAAAATCTTAACTTTTAAGAAATTAGTTCAACTTTTAACCAAGTAGTTGACATTTTTACCCAAAACATTAATTCTAAACAAAATAATTGAATTGTCAACCAAAACAGTTTCATTTTTAACCAAGGAAGATCACATTTCTACCAAAAGTGATAAATTTTCAAATAACTTTTAGGAATTGTTCATAAACTACGTTACGCGTTTTTCTTTTGTTTAATGCAAGGTGAGAATAAAAAAGGATAGAACTATATGAACACAAAAGTTAGCAAAATCTTTCAAAATTAAAAAAAAATGCCTCAAAATCTGTTTTTCGACATTTCTAGAAATCTTTTGAATTTTTGGAATCTTTAAAAATTAATTTTTCCAAATAAAAAACATTCAAACTTTTCCTTTCTAAAATGATTCAAATTTTTCCTAAAATTATTTTAAAACTCTACAAAATAGAATAATTTGTTTTAATATCTTCAAGGTTCTTTTCAAACCATTTTGGGAATCTTTTGAAATGTTTAAAATCCTTTTGAAATATTCTCTTAAAATTAATTTTTCAAAATAAAGAATCATAAAAAATTTTCCCAGGAATCTTAAGAATTTTTTTTTTTATTATCTTATAATACCTTTCAAAATCCTTAACAGATTTCAAAATTTTGTTACAAAAATCTACATTTTGTTAAAGATTTTTTGAAATTTCAAGTTTGAAGTTATTTTCGAGTTTTTTAAGTGTCTTTTAAATTAACTCAAAGTTTTCATAAAATTTGTTAAAATTCTACAAAATTGAATAAACTTTTTAAAATCTTCCACTTTCTTTTTCGACATTTTGATATCTTCAAAATTTAAAATTAATCTTTGAAAAAAAAACCTAAATAATTTAAAATTTTCTCAGGAATCTTATTGAGGGTACCGGTAATTTTTTGGTTATCGGAACCGAAATTTTTTTTTACTGGTACCAACAGTAGTGTAAACACTTCGCAACTCAAGATATTTTAAGTTTTTTACTTAACTTACCAAATTTTCAATTGGGTATCTCCATTCGTATATATTTATATATCCATTCGTATATTCGCATACTTACGTGGACTTACGTTGTCGCAAAAAAATGTCGGTAAAGTAGGAATCGAATAAGTGTTACATTAGGGTGGCCCTTATTTTTCACTTTTCGAATTTCTCTGCTCTCACTCCCCCCCCCCCCAGTTTTATTCGAATTCTCAAAAAAAATCTCCAAATTTGAGCAAAATCGGTTAATATTTAGGGGTGCCGCAAAGGCCATGAAAAAAAGTCAGCTTTTTGTAAATCTAATATTTAAACGCGATAATATGTTACAAATAATTCCGTGTTTCAGTAGTGTTCAGAATTCGTGAGAGAATAAGAATCAATCATAAATTTTGAGGTTGAATAATTTTAAGCCACTCTTATGGGTCCCCAAAGAAAACCCCATAAGTGACAAATTTGAATTTTACGTAATATTGCGGTTTATTGACGCATTTTAAAAGTTATTTAAAAATAAATAATCATCAATCGGTAATTTAAGAATACCCAGTCATTTGTTAACTAATAATAAATTGTTTAAACAATTTTAATTTGTTTAAATATTTGTTTTTTTCAGTTAACTCGCGAAATGAACGTATTTTCTATACTTTATGAGTTATTTAATCAACAATAACAATTAAATAATTTGTTTAAATAATTTTACAATTATTTAAATAATAAGTATTTATTCAAGCATATATTTTACCTAAAAAAAGCAGGAGGAACATTTTATATCACTAAATTTTGGACAAAATTTAATATTTTTAAGTACTAATTTGTTTATTATGAATACTCGTGGATGTTTAAAAAATTAAAATTTGTAATTAAATTTTTAAAAAACAAATACAATAATTCGTTTTTTTTCACGCTCGCACTGAATACTGAAATATGTATCTTTTGTAATGCTTACAGCTTTCGAAGGAAAAAGTTGAAAAAAGAAAGAGAAGAAAAGGAAAAGGAAGACAATCAAAAAGATAAAGAGAACCCAGTAGTATTAGATGGACATCTAGAGGAAAATGATATTGTTATTGTTAAGCATGAAATCTTGGACATTCCTGAATGTCTGGATCATGTTAGCACACCTGCGCCTTTTATCAGCAGGAGTGAAGCTGTGGACGCTTTTGAAGTCGTTCGAAGGTTTATTTATCAGCAGGAACATGCACCTGAAAATGCCTTTCAATTACTAAACCAATTGGAAAAAATGTTGTAGGTACGATCCAGAAGAGTTTGACGATTATATTTTTAAAAAAACATTGAGTTAGCATGAGCTTAGTATGAATGTTATTTTACCATACACATTGTTTAATAAAAATTACAATACCGTCCAAGAGGACAGACTTCACACTCTTTCCCCTATTCCCCTTTTTTAGTCCTTTTTAAAGAATTTCTCTTTTTTCCCTGTCTTAAAGAAACTTTCCCCTTCATCTCATTTTTTCACTTAAATGCGAACTGAATTAATAGAACTCAATAAGAAAATCCAACTATTTTTGTTAAAAAAATTAATTATTTTTGGTTGAAAATTCTAATTTGAATTTTTGGACCAAAAATCTTGTAGTTAAAAGTTCGACTATTTGGGTAATTAAATTATTTTGTTGAAAATTCAACTACTTTGTTAACAAGTCATCTTTTTGGGTTAAAAATTCAAGTAATTGGTTGGAAGTTTAACTATTTTATTAAAAATTCATTTTTTCGAGATTCGTCATTTAAGTAGAAAATTCATCTCTTTGGTTGATATTTTAAGTTTTTTTTTTGAAAATTCGCTTTTTTTGTTTTTTATTTTTCTTCATTTTAACTGTTTTTTATTTTAAATAAAATCTGTCTTGATTGAAATATCAATCCTTACATTTTTCGTTGAGAATTCACCCCGTTTGGTTCAAAATTCAACTACTTGCGTAAAAGTTGAACTACTTTGTTGAAAAATATTTTTTAAATGTTTAGATTGATCTGTTTTGTTAAAAGTTTAATTATTTTGTGGAAAATTAGTTTTTTTGTTTCAAAATTAATTTTTTTACACTGAAAATGTAACTGTTCATTTTTGTTTTTCAAAAACCCGAATTTTTTTAACCCTATATCTTTCTGATTCTGACACTATTTATTGTCTTCTTTCAAAACCCATTGGCAAATTTAAAAAAGGTTTAAAATTAATAAAATGGCGGCGGCCTGTCTGAAAATATTAAGATTCGACTTTTAAAAAAGACCATCTGTTATATTTTTTGCCAATTTTTTGTTGAATTTGTACGTTCATAAGAAGATAATAATAATCTTGAATTATTTTGTTAAAAAATCATTTTTTTGTTGAAACTCGGTTTTTTTTGTTAAAAATTATTTTTGTACACTGAAAATGTAATTTCAATTTTTGGTTAAATATAAAAATTGATCTTTTTTAGTTCAAAATTCAACTATTTGATTAAAAATTAGCCTTTTCGAGTTGAAAATTGATCATTTTAGTTGAAAATTCATCGCTTTCTTTGAAAATGTAACTTTTTTTTTAAATCAGTTTTTTTGGGTTGAAATTTTTTTAAACTGAAAATGTAACTATCCCAGTTAAATATTTTATCATTTTAGTTTAAAATTCATCTCTTTGGTAGAACATTCTAACTGAAAATTTAACTATTCAATTTTTGGTTGACAATTTATCTTTTTCAGTCGAAAATTCGTCCTTTTTGGTCGAAATTAATGTTCTTGGTTGAAACTTAAACTATTCTAGTTAAATATTGATCATTTTAGTTAAATATTTATCTTTTTTTCTTAAAATTAAGCTATTCCGGATGAAGATTCATAATTTTAGTTGAAAATTCATCAGTTTGGGTTTTTTTAACTAAAAATTTAACTATTTAATGTTTTGTTAAAAATTGATCTTCTTGATTGAAAATTAATCTATTTGTTTAAAAATTCATCTGTCTCGTTGAAAATGCAATATTTGTCCTTGTAAAATAAAAAATTTCAAGCGGTTTTAATTGAATTTAATATATTATCCACAATAATTTCACCTGACTATGAATAATTATGTTTTTGGTATTATTTAATTACTATATTAATCGATGGTTCTAATATGTATAATTGGATCTTTAGAAACTGAAAAAAAACATTATTTATAATAAACTTACGAAACTGTATACATATACCTAGAAAAAACTTGGGAACATGGAAAAAACCTGGAATTGTCAGGGAATTTTTATCCAGGATTTGAGTAGACACCCTGATACCAAACAAGCCACATAAACAAAAACTAGAATGTTTTTGTTTCTAATAATAATTTATTTAGAATTCACTCTCGTGTAAACAGTCAGTAGAAAATTAAAATATCTGTATTTTTTTGTGATCGATTTGAATTTTTTATTTATATGTTTTTGTTTCTAATAATAATTTGTTTAGAATTCAATCTCGTGTAAACAGTCAGTAGAAAATTAAAATATCTGTATTTTTTGTGATCGATTTGTATTTTTTATTTATATGTTTTTGTTCCTAATAATAATTTGTTTAGAATTCAATCTTGTGTAAACAGTCAGTGGAAAATTAAAATATCTGTATTTTTTTGTGAGCGATTTGTATTTTTTATTTATATGTTTTTATTTCTAATAATAATTTGTTTAGAATTCAATCTTGTGTAAACAGTCAGTGGAAAATTAAAATATCTGTATTTTTTTGTGATCGATTTGTATTTTTTATTTATAGAGTATATAGTTATAAATTCTATGTCTATAAGTCGTAATCAATAAGACAGCCAGGTCTTCGGATTCTTTATCGTAATTGTATCGATTTCCTCTTGCGTAAATCCCTTAATTAACATCTTTGGGAACACGTTGTTTATAATGTGACCATATCCATGCCCTCCAAAATTGATCTGAAATAGCAATAATAATTTTTCAATTAAGATTATTGAAATAATATGCATTTTCTTCTCTAAAAATTAAATTAAATTTTCGTTTAGAACCAACCAGTCTATGTTTCGTGTGGATGTCATGACTCATTAGTACTTTATCCAATTTTCCATCCTCACAAAGAAATTTGATTTTGTCGAGTCGTTCAGCATCCGATGGCATGTCTGTCACTGGAGAAAACTGATAATATGAACACTCAGTGCCAAAAAGATCAAACTGACAGTAGCAACCGAGTTTTGAAAATTCCAGAAGGTCTTCCTTTTTTAGCAGAGTACCTACATTCAACAAAATTTCACTATTATTAGCATATTTTTTGAATTTTTTTCAGTTTTCAGGGAAGAACATAATATTGGGAAATTAT
Source organism: Andricus curvator (assembly GCA_932195095.1). Classification (NCBI taxonomy): domain Eukaryota; kingdom Metazoa; phylum Arthropoda; class Insecta; order Hymenoptera; family Cynipidae; genus Andricus; species Andricus curvator. Next base: position 12,507 of record CAKNYM010049298.1, read on the forward strand.
AATGTGATTTTTCAGCAAAAAAAAAGTTATTTTATAAAGCGGAATTAAATCATCACAGAAAAAAAGTCTAATTTTTGTACAGCGTAATTTTGTTACACCTTCAATGAAGCCTATTTTTTCTTCAAATAAGACTTTTTGCATGGGGTGGTGTATGCGCTTAGATGAAATACATAAATTATTACAAAAACGACCTAATTGCACCATTTTAGATACTAAAAGCATTCCCTGAATTTCATTATTTTTTATGAAATTTTTTTTCAATTTTATCAGATCGTGCTTGGATCAAGCGACTTTTATCGTCTTTTAAAAAAAATAGATATTTTGAAGAAAAATGCGACTAATCGAATTTTTCCCGTTTTCCTCAGATCGCATTAGATACTTAGTTTCAATTTTGATCATAATGAAACTTTTAAAATTGAAATTCAAACTAAAAAAAAATTCTACCATTTTAATTTGAAAATTGAATATAAACTTTTAAAGCTCATTAAAGCTTTAGACTTAGAAAATGTCAAATTAAGAGCGTTTGAAATTGAAAAATATTTAATATTCGCTTAAAATTCAAACTAAATTAATAGAAACCAATAAGAAAATCCAACTATTGTTGGTTGAAATCTTTTTGGTTAAAAATTTGACTATTTGGTTCAAAATTTAATTATTTTGTTGAAAAATCATCTTTTTTGGTCGAAAATTTAACTGTTTTGTTGAAATTTTGGTTGTCTTTTGGATGGGAAATTCATACTTCTGGGTTAATAATTTTTATTTTATATTAGAAGAGTCATCTTTTTTTATTGAAAATTCATCTTTGTTGGTTGAAAATGAACTTTTTTGTTGAAAATTAAACTGTCTCCTAAAAAAAATCGTCTTTTTGGCATTTAAATTCAACTATGTAGTTAAAAATGCATCTATTTTGTTGAAAAATCATCTCTTTTAATTGAAAGTCCAACTATTTGGTTGTAAATGAAACTGTGAGGTTGAAAATTTTTTTTTCTTTAATTTATCTATTTGATTAAAAATTCAACTTTCTTGGTTAGAAACGATATATTTATTGAAAAATCAACTTTTCTTACTGTTAATTCAAATGTCTTCTTGAAAATTCTTTTTTTTTTTTGGCTTAAAAATTCAACAATTTATTTGAAAATTCCACCATTTCGTTGAAAATTAATTTTTTCAGGTTGATAATTCAACTTTTTTGTTAATCTTTCTGGTTGAAAATAAACTTTTTTGTTGATTTTTCAACTGTCTTAAAAAAACTTCATCTTTTTGCGTAAAATCTCAACTATTTGGTTGAAAATTCACCTTTCTTCGTTGAAAATGATCTTTTTCGTTGAAAATTCAACTTTTAAGGTTGATAATTTAACTGTCCTTTAGAAAATTCCTCTTTTTGACTTGAAAATTCAATTATTTTGTTAAAGTTTAATCTTTTTTGTTTGGAAATTCTAACATTTGGTTGAAAATTCATCTTTGTAGGTTGAAAGTTCAACTATTTGGCTAAAACTTAAATTACTTTGTTAAAAATTCGTCTCTTCTGCTTGAAAGTTCTCAAATATTTGGTTATAAATGCAACTGTTAGTTTGAAAACTTTTTTTTTTTTAATTCAACTATTTAATTGAAAATTAATCTCTGGGATTTAAGAGTCAACTGTTCTCTAAACCATTTGACTGTTTAACTTGAAAACTCAACTCTCACTAAAAAATCGTCTTTGGGTTGAAACTTCAACTAGGTTGAGAGTGCAATATATTTTGAATGTGAAGTCTGACTTTTTTTTTAAATTCAAATTATACACAGTCTAAAATCTAAAGCATCAATTATTGAGAAATTTAATGTTTAAAATGTTAAAAATGAATTTTTCTGTAGTTCAAAATTAATGTAAATTATAAACTTATTTCATTTGAAAATATGTAATATATATTGACAAGTTTAGCAGTTCAGGAGAAATATTTTAAACCCAGGTACAAAATCCTTCAAGTTATATTGTTAAAAAATTGTTTTAACTTTCAAGTTTATTTTTATTGTGAAAAGAATATTTGAAAATAAATGAGAATTATGTACTCTATATTCCAAAAGAAATAAAGTTATTATTTCAGTTATTTAGTGCCTGCTACTGTTTTTTTTATATCTTTAAAAATATGATGCGACTTTTTTCGAAATTCCATGCGACTTTCTTTGTAATTTTATGCGACTAAAGTCACTTTTTTTAAGCCTTTGAGTCGATCCGAGCCCTGTACATAAATAATCGCTTGCTATGATTTTTTCAAAATCATTTAATAACTTTTCGATTTTGATTTTGCTTAAATATGTATATAATTATCAGAAAAATGTGTAATCTCGTGATCAATATTAATAAAAATAAACATTTTAATACAATACTAAGAATAGGCATATTCATTTGTAGATATTTTAATAAATAATAATAAGAAAATATCTTACGGTCAAGATGAGACATAATAGCTTTCTTAGGATCTCCACCCGCTTCTGTAAAAATTCTCATTATCTCAAAAGGTGCAGAAGCATTCCTGCCAGGATGGAAACTGATTGGACATTTCAGTCTCTCTTGAGCTGCTGCTGCTGCCCGAATTGCTCTTCTTTCAAAGTCTAAAACCAATAATTTATTCGTGAAAAATAAAAAAAGTCTGCAAAGCATAAAAGTAATAAAACTTCTTCCTACTCTCAACATTTGTTATGAAATCTCTCATTTTTGAAAGTCAAAAAGGGGAATAATATTTAAAAAAAAGAATATCTAAGATCATCAGGGCTGCCACCGATAATTAATAGAAATTATTTTTTAAAAAACCAACAAACAAATAGTTAAAAAAGTGGAAAAAGTAATTAATATAAGCTAAGAAGTGAAAAACGTGAATTCCCAACCAAATAGTTGAGTTTTCTACTAAAAAAGATAAATTTTCAACCAAAAATGGAATAATTAAATTTTCAGTTTAAACCAATAATTTTCAAAAAAAAAAAAGAATTTTCAAAAAAATAGTTAAATTTTGAAACAAAGCAGTTCAACTTTTAATCAAGTAGTCCAATTTTCAACCAAAAAAGATCAATTCTCGACGAAAAATATAATGGATAATATGTTAACCAAAAAAAATTAAATTTCTACCATCAGAGATAATTTTCAATAAAATAGATGAATTTTCTAATAAAAAATGAATTTGCAACCAAGAAATTGAATTTTCCAGCGAATAAGATGAATTTTCTACAAAATACATGCATTTTTAACCAAACAATCGAATTTTCAATCAAAAAGATGAATTTTCAAACAAGAACTTTAATTTTCTATCGGAAAAGACAAATTTTCATCAAAGTACATGAACTTTCAACCAAATAGTTGAAGTTTCTACTAATCTAGATCAATTTTATAATAAAAAATGGAACAGTTACATTTTCAGTAAAAAAATTAATTTTCAACCAAAAACATTAATTTCCAACTAAACTGATAACTCTTAAACCAAAAAAAATAATTTTTGACAAAATAGTTGAATCCTCAACCAAAAAAGATTATTAATTGTCAACCAAACAGTTGCATTTATAACTGAAAAGATTAAATTTTTAACAGAAAAGGGATGAATTCTCAACAAAAAAGTTAATTGAAAGAAAGCTACATTTTTGACTAAACACTTGAATTGTCAACCAAAAGAGATTAAGTTTCTACCAAAAGAGATCAATTTTCATCAAAGAAGTTGAGTTTTGAAGGTGAAAAGTCTAACGTTTTTGATAACCTTTGACTTTTAATCCCGAAAGGATGAATTTTCAACAAAAAAGGTGAGAGATGAATATTTAAAAAAAAAAGTTGAGTTTTCACGCTAAAAAGACGAATGTTTTAGAAAAAAGTTGGACTTTTATTCCTAAAAAGATACATTTTCAACAAAAAAGTTCATTTTCAGCCAAAAAAGAAGACTTTACTACCAAAAAAGATTAATTTTCTATCCAAAAAGTCGCGAATGTTCAACAAAACAGTTATTGAATTTTCAACTAAAAAATATTATTTTTCAACAAAATAGTCCAATTTTGAAAAAAAATAATTGAATTTTTACCCAAAAAAGATTTATTGTCACCCAAAAATATAGTAGTAGATTTTTCAGAAAAAGGGGAAGTTTCTTGAAAATAGGAAAAAAATAGGAATTCTTCAAAAAAGGGAATAAGGGGGGAATAGACGAAAAAGTTCGAAGTCTAATATTGAAGAGCATTTTCATACCATCGATTACTATAGATTTCATACATAGATTAATTAAATTTGCTTTTTTTCAGATAAAATCTTAAATGAGATCGATTGAAGTGACTAAAGTGGCCTTTCCCTAATAGAAAGTAATTTTAGTGACTTTTTTCTTTAAAAAGTGATTTAAAAAATACATAAAAAACAAAATTGACTAAAAGTGACTGTGTGGCAGCCCTGAAGATTACGAAATTTACTGTTCAGTAATTTTGGGACTAATAAAAAAAAATACATAATTTAAAATTCGAGTCGAAGCATCATAAATAAAATTTTCTTTTTTCTTGTCTTTAAAGAATCTTTAGGAATGATTTCAAATGCGATTGCGAAAAGATTTTTTATTTTCATTCACCTTCAATAGGCCAAGCGCTTCCAACTTCGCCAATAAATCCTGCTTTCACATCCATGCTTTCCTCGCAACCCTCCGTCATCTCTTTTATTATAATATCGAACATGCGTTCTTCACTATTCGAGAGGGATTGTGCACTTTGCGTCAGAGCTACATAATGACCTGAAATACGAGAAAATAATTACGAAAAGCTTTTAAAATAGAATCTCGATTTGAATGTTTTTAGAAGGATGCCTTTTGATTTTAATTTTATAAGATTTTCACCAGGGTTGCTAAAAAATCCCAATTTCAAAATTTCCCTACTTTTCCTTGAACAATTTTTCATTTTCACTGACCGCTATACATTTTTCTTTTAGATATAAAAACAATCTCACACCTAGGAGATCAACAATTTTAATGCAAAAAGGGTTTGTTTCTAAATGTATCCGAAATACTTTCAGTAACAACAGTCAGACAATCAGGGTCGAAATATATTGCATTTTCAACGAAATAGTTTCATTTTCATAAAAAATAACATTAATTTTCTACCAAAATAGATCTATTTTCAACGGAAGAATTGAATTTTCGAGATGAAATATCAATATTTTAGAAAACAATTGACTCTTGAAGCCGAAAAGCTAAATTCTTTACAAAAAACCTCATTTTTAACCAAGAAAGATGATTTTTCAAACGAATAGTTACATTTTCAACAACAAAATTAATTTTAGACCGAAAATTTGTTTTATAACAAAATACTTGAACGTTTAAGACAAAGAGACGAATTTTCAATAAAATAGTTGTATTTTTGAGGGCAGTTGAATTTTGTAACAAGAAATATGAATTCCAAATATGAAAAACAAATGTTAACAAAACAATTGAATCCTCAACCAAATAGATCAATTTTTAACTTAAAACTTGCATTTTTAACCAAAAAGATCAAATTTCTATTGAAAGAGATGAATTTTCAAATCAAAAAAACAAATTTTGAACAAAAGAGTTGAATTTTCAACCAAGAAAGTTGAATTTTGAATCAAGAACTGTCTTACCAAATAAGATGCATTTTCAATTCAAAAGGTCAAATGTTCTATCCAAAAATACAAACTTTTTAACAAAACAATTGACTTGTTGACTAGAAGAGATGATTTTTTAACAAAGTATTTGAATTTCTTACAAAATATTTGAATTCACGACAAAATAGTTGAATTTTCAAGCCAAAACGACGTATTTTTTAGAAAACAGTTGAACTTCCAACAAAAAAAGTTAATTTCTAACCAAGAAAGATGACTTTTCAATAAAAGAAGATGAATTTTCAACGAAAAATTTCAACCAAATTGTTGAATTTTTAAGCCCATATGAAACATTTTCAAAAAAATTTGAACTTTCAACCAAAAAGTAAACTAAAAACAATATTTTTTTAACTAAAAATGGAACAGCTAAATTTTCAGTTAAAGAAATTGATTTTAACCAACTAAAACAAATTTTCAAGAAGAAAGTTAAATTTTAAAGCAAACAAATTAATTTTTAACAAAGTAATTTAACTTTCAATCAAGTATAGTTGATGTTTCACCAAAAAAAAATAAGAATTCTCAATGAAACATTTAATATTTGAATTTTCAAATAAAAACGATCAACTTTAAACCAAAAATGGAATAGTTTAATTTTCAGATAAAGAAGTTCATTTTTAACAAAAAATAAAATCAATTTTTAACAAATTAGTATAACTTTCAACCATGTAGTTGGATTTTCAACAAAAAAATATGAATTCTTAACGAAAAATGTTATAGTTGATTTTTTTAACTAAAAATGATCAATTTTGAGAAAAAAATGAAATGGTTCAATTTTCAGAACAAAAAAGTACCTTTCAACAAAGCAAACGAATTTTCAACAGAATAGTTAAATTTTCAACCAGTAAAATGAATTTTTAACAACGCAGTTCAACTTCAGTCATTCAGTGTCTGATACTGCTTTTTTCATTATCTTTAAATTTTGGAAAATTTCGAAAATCTATGCGACTTTCTTTGTAATTTTATGCAAAAAAAAGATTTTTTTTGTTAAGATTTTTAATTTTCTACAATAATTTACATAAAATTAAAAGTGTTTTTTTGATGTCAAACACCCCAAAAAAACCTTGCAGATTTTTACAACGAAGCAAAAAAAAATCTTAATAAAATATTTATTCAACAAAATAATTAAATTTTTAACCAAATGGTAGAATTTTTAACTACAAAATTTTAATTCTGAACGAAAAATACAATAGTAGACATTAGAATTAAAATAATTAACTTTCAACCAAAAATAGTTGGATTTACTTATTGGGTTTTATTAATTCAGTTTTCATTTAAGCGAGAAAACGAGAAATAAGGGAAAAAGAGGATTTTTTTTTAAGTGAAAAGAAGGGAATAGGGGAATGAGTGTGAAGTTTGGACAATAGTCATACAGAATTTTATAAACTTCAACTTCAGTTTATCGAAAATTTCCGGACTGGTTCAGGTTTTCCCTGACGTTCCCTGACTAGTTTTAAATTCCCTGACTTTCCAAAATTTTCTAACCTGCAGCAACCTTGTTCATCCTTATTTTTGAGAGATTTAAAATTTTTAAACATTAACATTCAACTCTTTAAAATTTTGAGGCTTCCAATTTTGAATGCTTTTCAATTTAGAGATTTTGCATTCCAAATTTATAAATGCTTCGAAAATCAGATCTTCTGAAGTTAAAGAAAATATTTTAGAAATGCTAAAAAATATTTTATTTTATTATAGATGTCTACCTGTTCCTGCAATTATGTGAACTGCAGTTTCTCGGCTGACCCGTTTCATAAATGGAATGTTGCGTTTTATTCCATGACTAGTATTTTCCACAATAGTTCCCCCACCATGTTCCTTGAAAAGCTTCACATCCTGTAAAACAGCTTCTTCAGATTCACTATTCAGTTGCAAATTAGTTTGACTACTGTAGCTGAAAATTAAAATTGTTAATGCATTCAATTATCAAAAATAGCGTTGAAAATACAAACTTATTCATACTATTTTGAGGGTTGAAATGATTTAATTACACTATTATGAGCATTTCAAATGTGAAATTGTTAACATTTTTTTTTATTTTAAACATAGTTTAATTTTTTAAGTTTTCCAAAAAATAATTGTTGGATCTTAGAGCTTTGGAATAAGACATTGCTCAGCTTCAAAAGCTGCATTGAAACGATTATAATTTGAAAAAATAACGTTAATTTAAAAATGTGCAATTTCTAAATTTTGAATTTTAAAATTTCAATGAAAAATTTTTCCATTTATGTTCAATCTTTACTTTAAATAATTCAAAAATCTACGCTTCATTACAAGGAATTTTATAATCAAATTCATTTAATTTTGCACCATTCACATCCAATTTTGAAAATTTGACATTGTTTCAATTTAAAAAGGTATATTTAAACTTTTGCAATTTTGAACACTTAACTAAAATTCATAAATTTGTAATGCTTCTGTTTCTAAACTGCCTGAATTTTTAAATGCTTAAATTATTAGAATACTTCATTTTTGACACTTTCAATTATATTGGGAATTTTAAATTGTCTACGATGCTATTTCCAAATTTTTTAGTTCTTGGCTCATCCAAAATGAAATTGTGCTATTTAGAACATTTTAATTTGCATTTGTCCAAATTGATAAGATTCCTAATTCAAAATATTTTAATTAAGAAAGCTCGAAAAGTTCAGAATTATATCATAGTTCTTCGTCTAATTAAATTCTCAAATTTAAAATTGTTTTACTTGGAACGCTTCGGTTCGAAAACTGTATGGTATAAATAACATTAATTCTGTTCAAATTTCAGATTCAATCTTTTTTGCAATTAAAATTAAAATTAAAAAAGACTCAAGATTCAAAAGTAGTAGTTTCAAAAAATTGCAATTTAAACGCTCGAAGTTTGGAACCATTGAGTTTTATTACCTGAATGTCATGTGACCAACTACATATGGTTTATATTCAGTGGCCTTATAATTTAAAAAATGTAAATATTGTGTTAAAATTTTGGGAAATGGTTCAAAATATAAAATATCACGTCTGCCTGGCCCATTTGAGTTTTTATTTTGTTTAAATAGTGCAATTTTATTAATTTTGAATTTGGAATGTAACTGAGAACAGGCATTTAGAGCCCTATGCTACAATAGAATTATAAAAATTACATTATTTAAACAAAATAAAAATTCAAATGGGCCATACAGACATGCCGTTATATATTTTGAACCATTTCCCAAAATTTCAATACAGTATTTACATTTTTCAAATTACAAAGCCACCAAATAATAATAGAAGCGATACTTACGGGTATTGTTTGATGAAACCAACATTTTGAATATTAATATTTGCATCGAAAAATTTTTGAAGTTGGACAGGTGGTGCAACATAAAACGGATCGAAATCGATAGCCAAATGTTCGTGAGTTAAAGTCCTTCCAAGTAACGAGACATTTACTGGTCCAAGTACTGGTGAAATTAAAAAAAAATATTAGTGTATCAAATATTTAAATTCGAAAAAAAATATTGATTGTAAAATACAATATTCTCTCACCAGTTGCCACGCTTTGAGTTCCCATTTTGCGAAAATGAATCTACTTACTGAAAAATAAGATACGAATATTGACTCCTTTATATTTAGAAATATCGTCATAAACTTGTGGTTATCATTCTCCAGATAGCTTTATAATCTTTCTGCCAGATTGTAAACACGAAACCACTTACTTGATTTATCTTATGCGAAAAAAGGCCGGATTTCCTACAGGAAAGAAACTGTAAAGAAAGGAAAACATTTTCAGAGATTGAATTTAATTACAAATTAATAATCATTATTCTATCTTGGATTTAAAAATGAAAGAAATTTGTTTTTTAAGTTTCTAATTAATTTCTGAATTTCTAATTCCTTCAAATTTACAATTTTATTTTCAAGGGCTTCGAAATTTAGAAGCTTTAGATGTTTTAAATTGCATCAATGAATTCAAAAAATATTTAAGTGGAAATTATCTGTTTAAAGTGAAAATGAGCATTCTTTACGGAAAATCCCTGTTCCAAAGTCTACAATAAATTATATTTACAACATTTTCTATTATAATTCATAAATATAGTAACTCCCTTTTTATGCAATTTGGAAAACGGAGGGTTCGAATTTTGGCAAATTTTTATTTGCAAAAAAAAACAGAATTTTTAAATTCAAACAGATTCTGATTTGGAGTAAGGAATTTTCAAAATCTGAAGAATTCCAGTCCATGTCAAAAATTACCTGTTCCAAGACCACATTTCAATTCTTTATGAAATTCCCTTTTTCGAAGTCAAAATTATATTCATTTATGGGAATTTTTAATTATATTTCATGTATTTATTCCCCATTTAAACTCAGAATTATAATCATTTTAGAAAATTCCCTATACCAAGTCACAATTAAATTCACTTTCAAAATTCCCTGTTCCAAGTCAGATTTATATTTATTTACAAAATTTTTGTATTAAAATTCAGAAATATAGTAACTCCCTTTTTCCAAAATTTGGACGAGGAAAGTTTCAAACTGTGACGAATTCTGACCTGGAACATGGATGGTTTTAAAATTCCGTTCTTCTAAATCCGAATAAAATTTTTTTTTTGAATTTCTGTTCCATATCAAATTGTAATTAGCAGACTCCAAAGAAAAATCCCGGTCAGATAGACATCCTGATAAGTTTTAATATAATTATAAAAATTCCGATAAAATACTCGTGAATATAATTTTCTTCAACAATATTCAAAAACTGATTTCTAGAAAAATAAAAAAGAATTCTTGTAAATTTTTTTAAATTATTAATATCTTAAAACCAATTCAAGTTGAATAAACCCCAATTTAATTATAGTCAAATCAAGTGAATTTAAACATTAAACTTTCAATTGAATTTAGCTAAATTCAAATTAAATTCCATAATTTAAATTGAATTCAACTGAATATAAGTTGATTTCAAATCAATTTAAGTCAGTTTATGCCTTTCAAAATGCAGAAGATTTTATTTAGAAATTTTTTAAACTCGAACGTTTCCTGACCCCTTTCGAATTTTTCAATTTTAAAGCTTTCAAATTGAGCTTTTCATTTCATAGTGAATCTCTATATATGTATAATATTTGATGATTTTAATATTTAATTTTAAAATAAAGATCAAAAAGAAATATATTTTATCATGAATAATTTTATGCAAAATGAGCATGAAAAAGATTCACAATTTAAAAAACAGACCTCCAAGCTACCTCACTTTTCGGCTCATTAGAGACAAGAATAACCAAATGAAAAAAAGAGGGAGAAAAAGAGAAAAAGTCAACCAAAACCAACCTCTCACTTTTTATACATAATACCTGTAATTAAAAATTATATATATATATATATATATATATATATATATATATATATATATATCCCTTTTTTAAAAGGTTACTTTATCTAATTTTGCATTCATTAGTGAAAAAATGACAAAGATATAAAAATTATTCTTTATAATAAGAATAAAAAAGTATTAAAAAATTCGATCTATTCATGGAATTATTTAGAATTCTAAATAATAAATTAAAAAATGGTAATCATTAACTTCCTGTGTATGGTGTATATATGTAATATGATCCAATCTTTTTCACACAATACATCACGACACTAATTGAAATACTGTTGAAAGTTACAAACACAGTCTCGAAAAATTGAGGAAATTTTATTTTAATATATATTAAAAAATAAATTTTTTTTATTTAAATGCAAATATCACTATCAAAAAATACGTGGTGAAGTATTCAAAGTCACGAGGCCAACTAACCTTCCTTTCTAACACGAAAACTCTCAAGGCATTGCCAGATTTTTGAAATCGTTCCATCCCACTTTTTAAAGAGAGAAAGAGAGAGAGAAGAGACCCTTTTTTATAGCTTTTCGTTTGCCAGGACAAGTGACACAATTTTCAACGAACCTCTCGAACTAACCCAACATCGTAAAAACGCACATAATACAAAAATTTTTACAGATCTAAAGAAAACCTAAACTATAAAAAATCATTATCAATTATTCAGGAATGAATACAAAAAAACAAGATATCAAAAGTGATCTGAAAATAAAAAGACATAAGTAAAAAAAATTTAATAGAAATTCAGCATAACATTATTACAAAGGTACTCATTGGCACATAAGAACAATTATGCGCATATTTTATATATGGCATCTTCCTCAGAAAACCTTTGGTTATAGGCAACGAGGGTATCACAACTTATTTTTGATAAGTATCTGGGTGATTTCTTAAATAAGTATCTAGGTGATTTTTAAATTGGAAAAATATGTACATCCCATTAGAAACCTTATTTTTCAATAAGTACCGGGATGACATTTTTAAAAAAATATTGTAACATATATCATGTATAAATTTTTTATAACCTGAAAATATGTAAATTATGAATATTAAGGAAAATAGATCATAGTGCCCAGATCTAATGTTTGTGGAAGATTCTGAACCAATCTATTTAGATTATTACATTTTCCAAATAGGAAAAAGAAACAATCCAAAAATTTTCATGTATTTCTAAAATTGCTAAGATTTAATGCATTCTTCTTACAAACATTTTTAATAAAAAGATTTCTTTCAAGAAATTGAGGTAAAATTATTTAGACTCAATTAAAAGAATTCAGAAAATATTCATAAACAAACCCTGCAGATTGGAACGAATCATGAGTTTAGTAATATCTTTGGTTTAGTGGCTCTATTTAAAAAATTTTTTAATTAAGATCGAAAAGAAATCTGTTTTATCATGAATAATTTTATGCAAAATGAGCATGAAAAAGATTCAAAATTAAAAAAATAGACTTCCGAGACAAGAGACCAGTAAACTTTCAACCAATAAAAACATTACTCGTGTATCCCCTTAAGAAATTTCAAACATAATGTTCCATAGAAAGACATTCGTTTGAATCGAAAATCATCACAAATCAACAATTAAAAACAAAAAACTGAAAAATCCCAATATCAACGCTTTCCGATAGCTAGAAAATTTAAATTCCGTACTAAAAATTTTTAAATCTAGAAAGACCCTTTTTGAGGAGTAAGCGAACAAATTAGTAATTAATTATTAATTAATAATTGTGCAATTGTTATTTTTTGTTTTGAAATCTTTTGAAATATTCTCTTAAGATTATTTTTTCAACCAAAAATTTATTTCAAATTTTCTCAGGTATCTTCGCCCCAATTAGTTTCTTTTTACTGGGAAAACTTCGAAATGTTTTAAAAAATTATTCAAATTTTTTCTCAAATTTATTTAAAACCTTGCAAAATGAAAAAAAAGCCTTAAAATCTTGCAAATTCTGCTTTGACAATTTTGGAAATCTTTGAAAATATTCTCTTGAAGTTCATTTTTCAGAATAAAAAATCTTAATAAAATTTTTTTATTCATTTGAAAACTTTCAAAATGCTTGAGAAGCGTCTACATTTTTTGTTCGGAATCTTCAAAAATCTACAATTTTTACAATCTTTTCAAGTTTTAAATTATTTTTCAACCTTTTCAAAACTTTTGAATTAATATCTCTTAAGCTTACTCGAATTTTTTATAAATTATTACAATTGTAAAACTTATTTATTCATAAAAAAAAAATTTTACCTCTTTAAATATTCCTTAAAAATTATATTTTCAAAACAAAACATTTCAAATTTTCTCAGAAATCTTGAAAAAAAAATTATTATCTGGGAACCTATTTCAAAATCTTCAAAAATCTACACTTTGTTTGAAATTTCTTGACATTTTTTAAAGCTTTAAATTAAGCCTGAATCTTTTCAAAACTTCTAAATATCTCTGGAACTTACTCGAATTTTTAAAAATTAATAATTGTTCAATTGTTATTTATACATCAAAATTCAATAATTTCACGGACAAATTAAAAATGGTAAAAACAGAACAATTAAAACTGAAAAGTTTAAATTTAGCTCTCTGAAATTTTTACGATTTAGGACTTTTTATTTCTAATTTTATCTTCGAATTCTATATATTCTATATTACAATTCAGTTTCAAATTATTTAGTTTTTAACATAAAGTCTAATATTGCTAATATATTTCAAAATTGTTCTTTTTCTTAATTAACATTTATTAAATTGAATGTGTTAAAAATTGAATATTTTATACTGAAACAGTATTAGAATTGGATTTGCAATTATTAAAAGTGTTTAATTATGAATCTATTAATTTGAAATCAGTCTTGTAAAATCAATTATTGTTCATTTTTAATTCTTTAAGTCTTGAAACCTACATTTTCAAATTCATTTAACTGCAAATGTACGCTTAAAAATAAACAAATAAAAGTTAAAAATTGAACTTAACATTACAAAAAAAAGTTGAAATCGAACTTTTTTTAAATTGCATTGTATCATATGATATGAAATTTGTGATATTTCAAGAGATTAGATAGATTTTTCTTCTAAAAATGTGTAAAATTCCCGGCCCAAAAATAAATTTACTGTCATTTCGCGGGTTTTCCTGGTCTCAAAAAATTTTTTGTTTCCCGGTCCAGAGGCCACACTGACATTGTAAATTTATGTCCTTAGAACAGAAATAATCAGTGATTATATAATAATAATCAGCCTTTGTTGAATAAAAAGTGAATAAATCTATTTTCATGTTGTTAATAACTTCAAGACAGTATTAAATTTGAAAAAGATTTGCATTTAATTTATTTAACAGCCTGACGGTTTATAACAACCCATTTCAAATTTAATTTTTATAAATTATTTCAAGCTAAAATTGCTATTGCTCATAAAAAATCATTATATTTAATAGAATATTTACAATATTTAAACAATAATATTTACTAGTATTTGTAATAATAAAAAATTAGATTAAAAAAAATATTTACAATTTTAAACAAAAAATATTAAGTTTAAAAGAAGATTTACAATCCTAAACAATTTTTTGTTATGTTAGTGTTTTTCGTCTAAAATGGCTATTGTTAATAAAAATCATTATATTTAAAATAATATTTACAATATTTGAACAATTGTAGCTTCTATTCGTATTTTGGTCGGAAATTGATATTTTTTATCAAAAAGGTAGCGGTTTGTCTATATTATATTGTACAAAAAATATTGCCCTTTCATGTCAATTATTGTAGATAATAGCTACTATGAAATACAGCATTTTTGTGTTAATATTAATTTTATATTTTAATTTAAAAATTGCCTGTTTTCTAGTGTTCTTACATATTGCAAAATTAACTCAAATGGATTTATCACGTTTTTTTTCGCTTACTCCTCATTTAATCTTATGAAAAAAAGCGAAGAATAGAGAGTACACTTTTTAATCCGGTACCTTCACGTCATTTATTTTACAGAGTAGACAGGTATAATACCTCTTTACAAGAGTACATCGCAGCATTGGTTAATATTGATAGCATCCGCGTGAAACACAGTGTATAATATAAGAAATCCGAAGTCTAGAGATTCGACAGCTTTTGTTACATTACTGAGACTGTAAATATATTTTTTTATAAACATTAGCATTGGGCTGTCAATTAAAAGCATTGTATGTATAGGAAAAACATTCGGCGTTAGCCATTAATTAATGATTGTTGCACCCCTCTTAAGCCCCGGCATAATTCAATGAGCTTCATTCAATAATGCAATTCAATTTTATAAACTCCTATAAAATAAATTTATAAAGTCTCGGTCGTAGAAACACTGAAACTGCTACAAAAATCTCGACATCTCTTTTTAAAATGACCACTATCAACTATCGACTTTCGTCTTTCAATCCAGAATACCAAGTTTGAAGTTATATTTCACAAATCCATCGATTCATTAATTCAGCACACTCACTAATTAACTAACGTAATAATCTTGTTCGATAATTGCTTTATTTTCATCTTCGTAACACAGTCAAAACCTATCTCATTATTGAACAAGAAAATCACTTCTGCATCTTACATTAAAAATATGCACAATAATCTTTTTCAAAGCGGTATTGCATTCTAATTAGCTCTCTAGTTTCTTTTCTAAAATCAGGCTCATCGAATCTCCGTGACTTACGAAGTTTCCCTATTTCATGGAAATCCTGCGAAGAAAAAGGAAAAGACCGAAATAATTTATCAAAAAGTAGAGAAAGTTTCACTGGTTTAGAAAATTTTTCAATCTTAGAAAGTTACAAGGAATGTAATCGAGAGGAAAACAGTTTTTTCAGCTTGAAGAACGACGTTCTGCTGTTTGGTTATTGCATTTTCTTTTCCTGGATCCGCAGAATTGCCACTGAATATGGATCGCCTTGTACATAATTTTAGGCGCTTCTTACAGTTTCTTTCGATCTGCAAACGAAGCGAAATATGGTAGTGGGTTTACTGAATAATCTACGAACGTAACTGGGTTCCGGGTAGACTATAAAATGGTACACTATAAAATAGTCGTCTTTTCTGAGATGCCAGTGACGAGAAAGTTTCCTCACGTCTTGGACGACAATTGCACGATCGACCATAAGCCACTCTCATGACCAAGATTCGCCCCGCGATCGCTACTATGGTTATGAGTAATATAATAACATTTTATCATTATAATTATAAGTAATAAGAACTAATAATAACGGTAATAATTTACATTTACACACGACTCTTTCTTATCCGCTTAGTAGTATTTTGAATTACTTATAATAATATATTACCTAGCTAGTTTCTCCACGCGTACAAGTGAATTCGCTCGAAAATTACAATCACTCTCCCAATCGTTCACTGCAAAAAAAGAATCAATTATGGACGACGAAGAATAAATAGAAACTTGAGAGTTGGGTCGTATAAAAACGTACGGTAGGGGGCGAAAATCAAATCCCAGGAGACATGCTTGGATCGAGAGAGTTGAAATGAAAGTCTTCTTGGATATTGAGTCCGAAACTCTCATGCTAATTATCGCGTCCATTGAAGGAAACTAATTACGGGCACGTTCGGAAGGCTAGTTGTAAATGTTTATTTCAAGTTCCCGCTATGATCGACATCGCGAAGTGACTCGTTTCACACAAAAGTACCTCGTTGCTACTATCGTGCCATTGAAAAATAAATTGCAGTATGATAGATAGGCCTTAGAGTCGAATCCAAAGAACTCAAAGACAAATTTCGAATTTCGAATGGTGTTGGGTTCCGAGTGTTCGATGGCTTTGATTGATGATCAGCGATTCAACGGCACTGCTCTATCTAGGATAATACACGTAAATATTTCACTTAATAAATGTCTCGGGCTCGATCGTGGGGAACTTCATAAACTATCGTCGCTGTCCTCGGCGTGGGTCTCAGCAGTCATGTTTCCACCCAAACCGCTTCCTTCGCCACTCGCTTCGCCGCTGGCTTCGCCTTCTAGCTCTGTTGAACTATTAAGAGCTTGTTCGTCTAAAAAAAATATTTAGTGTTAATAAATTAAACTCAGAAAACAACTAGATAATTAAAATTTTAACATAGCGTTAGAGCCGAACTCTCAAAGCAGGGGAAAAAGGGTGATTTTACACGAAAATAGGGAAAGAATAGAGGAATAAAGTTTTTTTTTAAGTAATCTAGATACTGTAATGAATTCCATATGAAACACTTTAAATTCCCAAGATTTCAAGTCGAAATATATTGCGTTTTCCAAAAAAAATAGTTGATTTTCAATCTAGAGATGAATTTTTAACAAAAGAGTTGAGTTTTTAACTTAAAAAGTCGAATTCTTTAGAAAATATTAGACTTTTAAACTCGAAAAGATGAATTTTCAACAAAAAAAGTACATTTTTAACCAAAAAAGTTCATTTTTAAACAATCAGTTGCATTGACAATCAAATAGTTATACTTTCAAGCAAAAGAGACAAATGTTTAACGAAAAAGTTTAATTTTTAACCAAATAGTTGATTTTTTAATCTTACAAAGAGGAATTTTTAAACCAAAATGACGAATTTTCAACAAAAGAGTTGAATTTGCATCCCAAAAATATAAATTTTCAACAAAACGGTTCATTTTCAACAAAAAAGGATCAAATTACTACGAAAAGAGATGAATTTTCAACCCAGTAAGACAAATTTTCTACAAAACAGTTGAACTATC
This sequence comes from Andricus curvator, assembly GCA_932195095.1. NCBI lineage: Eukaryota > Metazoa > Arthropoda > Insecta > Hymenoptera > Cynipidae > Andricus > Andricus curvator. Next base: position 30,113 of record CAKNYM010049298.1, read on the forward strand.
AAATGGAAGAAATAAATTTTTAATTAAATAATTGAATTTTCTACCCAAGCAGATGAATTTTCAACCAAGAAATTTCATTTTTTAACAGAGACGAATTTCAGCAAAATACATGAATTTTCAACCAAAGAGATGAATCTTCAATCAAAAAAATTAATTCGTAACCAATAAAGATGAGTTCTAAAAGAAAAAACTAATAGTTGATACTTCAAACAAAAAAGATTTCAATTCTAAATCAGAAACAGTTCAATTCAACCCAAAAGACGAATTTTTAACAAAATAGTTGAATCCGCAGCCAAAAAAGATTTATTTTCAACCAAACAATTGCATTTTCAACAAAAGGGTTGAGTTTTCAACCAAGATGTTTCAGTCAAGATTTTTCAGTTGACAAAGAAAAAAATCAACCGAATTGTTGAATTTTCAAGCCAAAAATATGAATTTTCAACAAAAAAGTTCATTTTCAAGCCAAAAATACCAATTTTCTACACAAAACAGTTGGAATGTCTACCCAAAAATATGAATTTTCAACAAAAAAGTTAATTTTCGACCAAAAAAGATGAAATTTCTTCCAAAAGAGATGAATATTCAAGCGAAGAAAACGAGTTTTCCAATAAAACGGTTGAATTTTTAACCCAAAAATATGAATTTTCAAATAAATAGTTGAATTTTCTACCCAAAAAGATGAATTGTGAACCAAGAAGATTAATTAGCTGCCAAAAGGACGAATTTTCAAGAAAAACATGAACTTTCAATCGAAGAGATGAATCTTCAACCAAAAATATGAATTTTCAACAAAAAAGTTAATTTTTCACCAAAAAAGATGAAATTTCTACCAAAAAGAGATGAACTTTCAACCCAAAAAGACGAATTTTCTACAAAACAGTTGTTCAACCAATAAAGATGAATTAACGAAAAATCTAATAGTTGATACTTCAAACAAAAGAGATTTCAATTCAAAATCAAAAACAGTTGAATTCAGCCAACAAGACCAGTTTTAAACAAAATAGGTAAATCCTCAACCAAAGCAGACTAATTTTCAAGCAAACAGTTGCATTTTTAACCAATAAATATGAATTTTCAAACAAAAAAGACAAAGCAATTAAGAAAGATATTTTTGTCAACAAAGAAAAAAAAATTCAATAAAATTGTGGAATTTTCGGGCCAAAAAGGCAAATTTTCTATAAAAAATTTAAACTTTCAACCAAATAATTGAATTTTCAACAAAATAATTAAATTTTCAACCGAAAGAGATGAATTCTGAACCAAAAGTATAATAGTAGATTTTGAATAAAAAAGAATTAACTTTCAACCAAAAAATATGACTTTTCTACCAAAGGAAAATGTGGAAAATAGTGGACAAATTAAACTTTTTATTCTTACATGCAGAAAAAAAAGAAACAATCTTTTTATAAGAAATGTTATATATTTCTTCCTATAATTTATACTTTGAACTTACATAGTTATGTTTGTGTTATGATGTATTTTTTTATATTTTTTATTATATTTATTTATAAATAATTTATCCAAGTGCTTCAATATTATACAAATGCATTTTATGATTGTAGCTATATTATAGTTGTAACTAAAAATTTATTTTACAACACAAAAATTAATTAATAAGATTTTATATTTGAATTTGAAAAAGCTATATTAATTGTAATAAATGATTCTGTAAGTTACAAAAAATATATACTTTCACCACACGCGGCAGTATATTCTAGTTTTGAATAGAATAATGTTAGCGTAATTTAAATGTCGTGCATTTGAAGAGAAAAGGGGAAAAAGGAGAAGTTTTTCAAAAGTAAGGAGAAAAGGCGGAAACGCATGTGAATAGGGGGAAGACTGTGATCCCTGTTTTTGTAGAATTTTTGTACTGAATTTTCGGGAATTATACTTACAATTAATCAACTGAGTAAAATTCAATCGAATTTAACGAGATTCAAGTGAATTAAATTAAATTAGATGTGAATTCAACTGATTTTTTACAAAATTATTTCACTAAATTTTAGGAATTCAATCAGAATTTTAGCAATTCCATCTAATTTATCGTTAACTTAAATTAAATATGTATTAGTCCATTCAAGTGAATTCAACTGAACACAACTTTAACGTGGGTTAATTTATTGAATGTGGGTTAAGTTTAATAGCATTTTGAAAATAAAAATAGAATTATAGTAATTCCGATTAAATTCTCCTAAATTTAAGCAGATTCAACAAAATTCAAATTGGTTTCTAGGAAATTTAAAATACATTCTTGTACATATTTTTAAATTGTTAATAAATTCAAATCAATTCAACCAAAGTTAAATAATATTCCCAATTTGATTCTAGTAGATTCAAGTGAATTAAAATTGAATTCTAGAAAGTATAAGTTTAATTTCTAAAGTAAATGCTGGTAAAATCAAGTGAATTTAAACATTTAAATTTTTATTGAATTTAACTGAATTCAAATTTATATTAAATGTCATCAAATAATAATTAAATTCTACAAATTAAAGTGAATTCGCCTGAATACAAGTGGATTTCAAATCAATTCAAGTCAATTCCAGTCAAGTGTTGTGAATCCTAATTCAAATGCAGGAAATTCAAATACAACTATAACAAATTCAAGATGATTTCTGAGAAGGTTTGATTTAATAATGAAAAATTCGAGTTAAATGAACTCCACATAAGATTTAAACAAATTCAAGTCAATTTCATTCAATAATAATTTAATCAAGTGAGTGAATTGAAAATTGAGTTCTATAAATTTAAATACAGCTTAATTCTAATAGAATTTTAGAAATTCAAATTGAATTTCACTGAATTTGAATTTAATTATGTATATTTAAGTTAACTCAATTAAATTTAAGTGAATTCAACTAAATACAAGTGGTTTTCAAATCAATTCAATTCACCCGTATACAAATCAAATCTAATTTCAAGTCAATTCAACTGGGTCTTCAAAAATTCGAATTTAATTTCCTAAAAATTAAACTGGACGATTGTTAATTTGAATTGAATTACAGCGCTAAAAATTAAAACAAAGTACCCAAAATTAAAATGCATTAATCGATTAAAAAGAGACACACAAAAATTGTTTTACCTGACTGTGTTGCCGGAGACTCGTCGTCTCCTTGACCAGGACCCATTATGGCTTCCTTGACTTGGCTGTTGACGCCCTTTGGATCCAAATCCGACGCCCAACTAAAGTACATCAGTGCAAGGTGGGTGTTGCCTAATTTTTTATGAACCTGCAACAGAAAAAATGCAACAAATTCTAAGTAATTTATTCACCAGTTTACCCCAAAAATGAAAAATATCAGTTTCCAATTTATATTGTCATTCTACTTCTAAATAGGGTGTCTACTCAAATCCTGGAAAAAAAATCGCTGACAATTCCCGTATAATTTTTCATAGTACCGAGCCATTCTAATATTTCTAAGGATTCAATTAAAGTTTTTGAATTAGAAAGCTTTGACAAATTATATTACAAGATATTTTTAAATATATTAGCAGCATCGATTAATTAAATAATATTAAAACATAATTAATAATTTCTAGAATTTGTCTCCAAAGTCCAGGATAGTCAAATTTTCAACTAACACAAAATCAATTTTTAACGAAATTGTTGAATTTTTAACTAAAAAAGATCAGCTTTCAAACAAAAATGGAATAATTTAATTTTCAGTTAAAAGAAATTTATTTTCGAACAAAACTGATGAATTTTCAAACAAAACAGATGAATTTTCAACTAAAATAACGAATCTTCAATTGGAATAATTGAATTTTAAATAAAGAAGATGAATTTTCAATTAAAATGAGGAATCTTTAACTGGAAGAATTGAATTTTCAAACACAATGATGAATTTTCAACCAAGAAGATTAATTTCTACCAAAAAAGACCAATTTTCAACAAAATATATGAATTTTCAACTGAAAAAAGATAAATTGGCAACCAAACATTAAATAGTTGAATTTCCAGTTAAAGATTGATTTATAAACAATACTGATGAACTTTAAACGCAAAAGATCAGTTTTTTAAAACCAAATAGTTGAATTTTGAACCAAAAAAGGTCAATTTTCAAACGAAAATGGAATAGTTTAATTTTCAGTTTAGAACAAAATAATTTTCAAACAAAACTGATGAATTTCCAAATAAAATGACGAATCTTCAACTTGAATAGTTGAGTTTTAAACAAAAAAGATCAATTTTCAATCAAATAGTTTAATTTTGAACTGAAAAAGGTCAACCGAAGAGATGAATTTTTAACTAAAATGATGGAATATTCAACTAGAATAGTCACATTTTCAGTTTCAAAAAATTAATACTCAATAAAAAAACAAACAAATTTGCAACAAAAGAATTAAACTTTTATCTAAAATAGTTAAATTTTCAGTAAAACAAATTAATTTTCAGCAAAAAAAAAAATATTTTTAACAAAGTACCTCATGTTTCAACCAAAGAGATGAATTTTCAATTAAAATGATCATCTTTAACCAAAAAAAAAACTAATTTTTAACAAGAGTTTAACTTTCAAACAAGTAACGAAAGTTTCACTCAAAAAAAGATTAATTCTGAACTAAAAATGTAGTATCTGATATTTCAACCAAAAAAAGATTTTGATTCTTAATCAAAAACAGATGTTGAATTTTCAAGCAAAAAGATTAATTTTCAACCAAGAAGAATAATTTTCTACCAAAAAGAACGAATTTTCAAAAAAATACATGCATTATCAACAAAAAACGATCAATTTTCAACCAAAAAAAGAAGTTAAATTTTCACGTGGAAAAATTAATTTCAAACAAAAAACGAATTTTCAACAAAACAATTAAATATAGTAATATAAAGCTACTTTTACAAATGAAGAATCATTGTTATTTAATTTTATATTGCAAGTTTAGAAAAAAATTACGCATGCTCTCGAAAAAAATTCCTGACATTTCCAGATTTTTCCAGACACATAAAAATTCCTTGACAATTCCTGGTTTTCCAGGTAGAGTAGACACCCTGCTAAGTATTTACCTTTCCTATAGAAAAATAGACTAGAGACTCTTTGGGCACGATATTTTTCAATTCTTCAAACTCTGTCAGAGCCTCGGCGTGTCGTCCGATCGAGAAGTTGATACTAGCTCTGTGGAATTTACAAAGCGTATTGTCAGGATCATTCTCGATTGCTGTATTCAGCGTTTTTAAAGCCTGATCGGTTTTCTTCAAAGCATGTTGAACGACGCCTATGTGGCACATTATCGCAGAATTATGAGGATTAATTTGCAACGCTCTCTTGAAATGCAATTCCGCCAAACTGTACTGCTCCTGTTTCGAGAAAATCGTTCCTAATCCAAACCAGGCATTGTAATGCCTCGGATCTAATCTGATGGCGTTTCGAAAAGCAGTTATTGCTTTGTCTAGTTCCTCAGTCATCACGTACTCATGGCCTAGAAGGGTATACGCGTAAGGGAAATTCGGATCCACCTGAAACAAAAACTCAATCAGTAAGAAAAATGATAAAACCGTGAATAAATGAGGGTCGCTACAGAAGATCACATTTTAAAAAAATCCAGTCAATTTTATTCAATTTCAACACATTCTACTGGTCGCAAACTACTTTACAAACAGTTTCTTGTAAAATTATTAATCAATGCAAACCCTGAGGGAAAAATTTGTACGACAAATTACAACATTTATGTGAAAACGTTTTCAGGGTTGTTACTGAAGTCGGATTTCAATATTCCAGGATATTTCCACGTTTACCAGGACAACTTTTTAAAAAATTCTATTCAAAATTTTAACTCAAATCAATTTTAAAACATTCTGTTGTTTGCAATATAATTTCCAGAATAATTCTCGTACAGTACTGGCGGAAATTTTCTACACGCCTGTTCTTTGAGCTGTTGCACACGATAAAGGTAAAATGTCAATTTTATAAAAAGATATTGTAAAAAATGTAAAATTGGGATGTTTTCGAAAAATGGGAATAACTCTGGAAATAATTAACATTTTTAAAAGCTCTTGGACTCGTAACTCTCCATATCTATAGTATTTTACTAAATTGTTAAGATATTTTTAGAATTTTGTCCCTAGATTCTGCCCTAGGGTCAAACTTGGTTAAAAAAAAAAGTCGCCAAATTTCAAAAATGTATAAATACTTACAATATTTTTTAAATAATCATTATGTATCATACATTAATAAATTTTAGTAATATATATACAAATATTGTTTTGAATTTGTTAACTTATGTGATGAGTACAATAATTATTTGAAATTTTAAGACTTTTTTGCAACGAATTCGACCCTAGGGTAGAGACTAGAGAACAAATTCTAAAAATATCTTAACAATTTAGCAAAATACTATAGACTTACCTTTAAAATTAGTCAAAGAACAATAAAAAAATGTTGATTATTTCCAGAGTTATTCCAATTTTTCGAAAACGTTGAAATTCGACGTCTTTTTGCAATTTATTTTTATTAGATTGACATTTTGCCTTTAACTTGGGCTTCTTGGATGCAGAATTTTATTACATGTTGGGCTATTTTGAGGAGTAACATTTTTTTTAATATTATAAACAATGTGGCACTTTAGTAGCAGCTCAAAAAGGTTTTCCAGGTTCTTTATTAAAATTCCAGGAGTTTTCTAGGTTTTCCAGGTTTTGTAGCAACCCTGGTTTTTACAGATGATTGTAGAAAATTATAGATTTTGTAATAGTGCGGTATAGAAAACTACAAATCTGAATCAAAAATCAGGATTTTTAATAAGTAATTATGAAATTTTATAATTTTGTATGAAAAATAGAAAGCTTCTAAGAAAATTGTAAAAATCTAAAACAATAAAATACATTCTTCATTTTTTACAATTTTTGTACAGAGAATTACGAATATCTACAAAGATTTATGAATGAAACATTATATGAAATACACACAATTATGAATGACTACAATTTTCTACGAAAAAAAGGTAAATCTAGAATCACATAATAAAGATTTAGTTTTTCATAAGTATTACAAAATTTTAAAAGGTTTTTATAAATTTTAAACAAAAAAGTTGACTTTTCTTGCTAAAAAGTCGAAGCTCTTAGGAAATATTTGACTCTGAAACCCAAAAAGATGAATTTTCAACAAAAATGTTAATTTTTAAACAAGGAATTTGAATTTTCAACCCCATAGTTAAATTTTTAACAAAAAAAAATAATTTTCAATTAAATAGTTGCATTTAAAACTATATAGTTGAACTTTAAAGCAACAGAGACGAACTTTTTCACAAAAAAGTTTAATTTTTAACCAAATAGTTGAATTTTCAACGTACGATGAAGAGCCTTCAACCAAATGATCGAATTTTTAACCAAAAAAGATGACGTTTCTATCAACAATTAATTTTTAATCCAAAAAGATAAATTAATTCTGAACCAAAAATATAATAGTAGACTTTTAAATTGAAAAAATTGAACTTTCAACAAAAAAAAATTACTTTTATACCAAAAAATGAAATTCCAATCTAAAAGAACAGATTTTCTATCCAAAAAGACGAATGTTTAACAAAACAGTTGAATTTTCGACAAAAAAGATGACTTTTTAAGAAAACAGTTGAATTATCAACAAAATAATTAAATTTTCAACCAAAAAGTGGAATTTTTAACCAAACGAGATGAATTGTGGACCAAAAATATGATAATAGACTTTTTAATTGAAAAGAATTAACTTTCAACCATGAAAGATGAATTTTCAAACCAAAAAATATGACTTTAATATTTTAACGATCCCTCAACACAAATCTTAAATATATAGTATAAAAGGAACAATCATTTTTAAATGAAACATTAACTTTAAAATCTTAAATACCCGATATTTTAACGGAGACGTTTGGTAACACTGAGGACAATATTCCAAACACAATTGTTTTCAAAGAGCAAGGCGATATTAATTGCAAAAGTAAAAACAAATCTGAAAAATTCCCGGTTTTCAAAAAAATGCCCGGCTTTTTCCCGGAATTTGCCCGCTGCTCAAAATTCCCGGCTAATTCCCGGTTTTCCCGGTTAATAGAAAGTTTTATAGGAATTTATAAACAAAAATTTTTTAATTCAGGTCTTGTAGCAATCCTGTAAATGTAAAATATAAAAATGAACGTGAAACCAAAGATATTTTGGAACGAACCTGAATGGCCCTTTGAAAGAACTTAATTGCAGTCTCATGTTCCGTCTGTGCGGAGAATAAATTTCCAGTAGCGCACCAAGCAGCCGGAGAATTTCTATCTTCGGAAACGAGATCTTGAGCAAGTGTAGAAAGTTGCACTTCAGCATGCAAGTGCCACAAAACAGTACTGTAAATTTCCATCAGTTCTGTCCTCTGGGGTTCCAAGTTTCTCACTTGTTGGAAATAGCTGTAAATTCAAGAGATTTTTTCAATGAAATATCCAAAAAGGTAATAAAAATTCACGATTCTAAAGAGAAAAGAAAGATATTCACCTAGAGGCCTTCTTGTAATCAATCATTTCAAAGTGAGCGCGTGCCAGCATCGAAAGGACCCAGCCTGTGTGATAATGTTGCCGAGGTAAAATACTCAGTATTTCAATTGCCTCTGCACAATTATATTGTGTTAAATGCTGATAGGCCATGCCAAATTCTCTTAAAAGTGACATCAATCCCTCTGCAAACGGAAAATTATATTATTTCATAAAATCGTAACATTAGAATTGCTAACAAATTTATAAAAAAAAAATTAGCACCCATAGTTTGCATTTTCTTACCTGCACATTGTTTTTGAAGATTTAATGCTGTATGAGCGGAATTTGATTGATTCAGAGCATTCGTATTAGCCGTCATTTTTTCCGAAGCAAGGATCTCGCTCTTCTCTTTTTCGCTTTTATTCCTTTCATTCAATTCATTGAAATTCGTCTTGTTTAGATTAGTTTTCGCCAGTCTTGCTTTCGACTTTCGGGATGGGGACTTTGGGGTTGTGAACTTATTCCGATTTGGAGATTTATTATTTTCCTAAAATAAATTAACATTAAAGATGGGTTTTATTTATATTTAATGTTTATAATATAAACAATACTGATAATGAAGAGTACCGACGGCTGCGCCACTAAATTGGAACTATTGGGTATCCAGGGTGTCTACCCTAAGGATAATTTTGAATTCCCGGTCAATTTAAAAGAGTTTAAAGTATTTAAACGATTTCAAATGATTTTTTAAAGATTTGAAGAGATTTCTAAGCATTTTAAAATATTTCAAAATTTTATATTCGGAGCAGGAAATTTGGTAAAAGACTTATAATTTTTTAAGAATAAAATTAGAAACACAATATTAATAAGTCAATCTACACAAAAATTTATTTTTGAAACAAAAAGGCTAAGAAACATTGTGAATCCAAAAATCAGTTGTTTTAAAAAAACACATTGAAAAAGTTCAATATATGCAAAAAGAATTGCATAGAAAGACCACAAAATATGTTTCCAAACAACTTTGTAATCGGCTCATTAGAGACAAGTATATAACAAGAGGAAAAAAGAGTCAGAGAATTCAGACTTATAATTATGAATATCAACAGGTATTTTCTTTTGATTCCCTTTTTTTAAATCAGAATTAAAATTATTTAAAAAAATTCCCGTTCCATGTCATCAATTTCCTGTTCCAAATATTATAATTCTTTACGAAAACTCCTTGTTTCAAGTTACAATTACATTCATTTCCAAAAATTCCCAGTTCCAAGTCAAAATTATATTTATTCACAACATTTTCGTCATAATTCAGAAAAATAGTAACCCCCTTTTTGTAAAATTTAGAAGAAGGAAGTTTCAAATTCTGGCAAAATTTTATTAAAAAAAAAATAAGAATTTTCACATTCAAAAAAATTCTGATTTTGGGCAAGGAATTTTCAAAATCTAACGAATTCTGACTTGGACCAGGGATTGTTTTTGCAAATTCCCTTTTTATAAATCAAAATCAAATTTATTTTCAAAAAATTTTCCGTTCCATGTCAAAAATTGACAAAATTATAATTCTTTACAAAGTTCCCTTTTCGAAAGTCAAAATTATAATTCCTCATGGGAATTTTTTGTTATATTTCACTTATTTATTCCGCGTCCAATCTCAGAATAATAATTCTTTTATCAAATTCCCTATATCAAGTCGCAATTAAATTCATTTACAAAATTCCCTGTTCCAAGTCAGAATTACATTTATTTACAAAATTTTCTATTGCAATTCAGAAATATAGTAACTTTATATTTTCCCAAACTTTGGAAGCGGAAACTTTAAATTTGTGACGAATTCTGAGTTGTAGCAGAGATTTGTTTTTAATTTTTTCTTTAAAATTCTTTAAAATCTGGAAATACCGTGAAATATTTGAAAATCGGTGAAATCCAATGAAATCTCTCAATTCTTGTGAATAAATTCTTTGAAATCCACTAAAATATTATAAAACCCCGTGAAATTACATGAAGTCTGATATTTCCTGAAATCCTGGAAAATGTATTAAAATACCTTGAGAGCTTTTAAAGTCCCTTAAAATCATTGAAATCTTTGGAAATCTTATAAAATCCCTTGGAATCATTTAAAATAACTTAAAACCTTACAGGTCCCATAAAATTCTTCCACATCTTCTGAAATTCCAGGAAATTCTTTGAAACCCCATGAATTTTTTTTTACATTACTTAGCATCATTTAAATCCTTGAAAATTCCTTAAAAATATTTAAATATCTTGGAATCTTTTAAATTACCCTAAAATCTTTGAAATCCTTCGGAATCGCTTCACATTACTGAAATATATTTCAAACTTCTTGGAATCTTTTCAAATACTCTAAAATATTTCAAATCCTTTGAAATCTTTTGAAATCCCTTGAAACTCTTTAAAGACCTTGAAAATTCCTTGGAATTTTTAAAAATACCATAGAATCTTCCAAATCCTTTGCATTCCCTTAAAATTATTGAAATCTATTGAAAATTTCCTGGAATCTTTTAAAAGGCCCTAAAATATTTCAAATCCTTTGAAACTTTTTGGATCTCTTGAAAATGCCTTGGAATCTTTTAAAATACCCTAAAATCTCTTAAACCCTCCGAAATCAGTGCAAATGAATGAAATATATTACAAATTTCGTGGAATCTTTCCAAATAATCTAAAATATTTTAAATCTTTAGAAATCTTTAGAAATCCCTTGAAACTTCTTAAAGGCCTTGAAAATTTCTGGAAATCTTTTTAAAATACCCTAAAACAATTCAAAAGAATTCAAGAAAATTGATTTGAGGAAAAAGAGTGACATAAATTGAGTGCGTGACAGCCCTGATTATTCTTGACAGTTACTTAAAATGCTTCTTAAATTAATTCCCTGACGTATGCAATTTTTTCAAAATCCCTGACTTTTCCCTAGTTTTCAGGTCTTCTCTGACCTGCGGCGACCCTGATGTCCCATCTCAAAATTATAATTCTTTTAGATAATTCACTATTCCAAGTCAGAATTGTAATTCTTTTGGAAAATTCCCTATTCCAAATACGAATTATAATTTAATCACAAATTTCCTGTTCCAGCTCAGAATTAGAGTAATCAAATATAAAAAACCACTTTTAAAAATCCCGGTCACTGAATCAAATTTCCGGTCATTTCCCAATGAAAAGAATCCCGGTCATTTTCCGACTTTCCGGTCAGATATATACCCTGGTATCAGTTTGAGATGTCAATACAATACTAAAGAGAAAACAGCTTACTTTTACTGAATAACTATGACTGAAAAGCCTCGAGGATCTTCTGACGTTGGGACCCTGATGAGTCGGTGGAGCTGGTGTAGGCGTCGTGGGTGTAACCGTTACGATATTCACTGTATTGCTAGTATTTCCCGATTGCGAAAATACAGGCTTGCCCTGCTGTAACGGTGTTTCTTTTCTCGACATTAATTGCTAAAAAAATCCAATTGAGATTAATAATTAGACAATCTAATTCGATATGAAAATCTTCAATAAAATGACACTGAAAATTTAATAAAAATTAAATCAGGGTGTCCACAATTTTACAAAATCAGTCATCACAGTATCTACTGGAGTTAACAAGGTGAATTTTTTTCAAAAAGAGGTGACGAATAGGTGACCGAAAATAAATGTTGTACAAATCAAATAAACATGCAAAAAGTTGCCGGGGTTTAAAAAAATGTTTCCGGTCATTTAAATTTTAAAATTCAAGCTTTCAAAACTGAATATATAATTTGAAGTACCTATTCAAATAACAATATCTGAATTTAAAAATCTAATGAGGAACAATAAAATTCTACAATTGAATTTTGAAGAGTTTGAAATGGAAAATAAAAAATTAAAGACTCTCCAAATAAAAAGTATTTAAAATTGTACATATAATTCATAAGTAGAGGCTCCAAAATTGAACAATTTTTATTTTGAGGTCTTTAAACAGAGAAATATTAACATTGAACATTGACACACTGAAACTGTTCAAACGTTAAGACTTTGAATTTGACATTGACTCATTTATAAATAACTTTAGAGACTTTCAGTTGGAATTTGTACAATATTGAATAAATTGAATTTCAAACGAGACGGCTTTTAATGCAAAAAATTAAAAAATTGAAACTGTCCCATTTTTATTAGTTCAATTATAAATTATTGAATTTGCAAAAATGTGATAAATTTATAGAAATGTACAAACCCAATATTGTTGAATTTCAAACACTATCGATTGGAGATGATCTAATTTATCTAATATATTAAATTGGAAATCCTTTGAATTTGAACCATGATCTGAACAGGAGGCTAACAATTTAAAAAATCAAACAAAAGTGAAAAAGCTACTCGCTATGCGACTTTAAAATAAACATTCAAAATTGTACATTTTCAAAATTTTAAACAATTAAAAAATACGAGATTTAAACAATTAAAATTGTAAAATTGAAGCCTTCATAATTAAATCAATTTAAACCAATTAATGTTTAAAATTCAACGATTTAAAATTGGAAGTGTTGCAAGTGTTCTACTAAAACAATAAGAATAAAACAATTTTTTGACTAGAAAATAAATTCACTATCATTTTCCGACTTTCTCCCGGCTTCACAAAAATTGCAGCTCATTTCAGCTCACACGAATTAACTCCAAGGCACTGTAAATTGCAATTTGGAATAAGATTTTAGTTTTTAAACAAAATAAAGGTAAAAAGGTGACAAATTTCCAAAATAAGTGACATAGGTGATACTCTGTGATGGCTGCAAATTGTATTTAATGATTCTTTTTACTAAAAACTAGAAAAAATAGATAACATTCAGGATCCAGTGGTCACCCTGTATGAATCTAATAAAATGCAATTGAAACTCTTACCCCCACATGTGCTCTCAAACTACTGACCCTTTTCGCTAGACTTTTCTGATCGTTTGCCTCTGTGAGAGTTGTAATGCTAGGTAAAACTGCAGGCTCAGGAGTATTTGAATCGAGAGGCAAAATTCCAAAACTGGGGGTCAGAGGACTCAAAGAATTGCTGAACATGCTCCGATATCGAGGCGGTTTTCCCCTTGGTGATGAGCAATTATTATGCAAGGGTACTTGTGGACTTTCTTCTATCGTAGAATGTAACCTACAGAAAATTAAAACATTTTTAATGAAATAATATAAGCTAACTAATTTTGGACTCGTATAAAGTAATTGAAAAAATCTAAAAGCTCACATGTTATTACTATTTGGCGTAGGAGTGGTAGTATTAGGGTTAACCGGCAAGACGAGATCCGGATCTGATACATAATTAACAATAGGCATCGAACCATGACACATTGAAAAGCTATCCAATTTTTCTAATTGAAATACTTTCGCTGGGTCAACTTTTTCCCCAACGTTGCAAAGTTCCTCGAACGAGTGCCACAGAAATGGATTTAGTTTCAGTGCTAGTCTGTGCGCGTCGTTCGCTCTTACCTAAATTAAAAAAGGAAGTAATTATAAAAAAATATCAGGGTTGCTACAAAATCCCAGCTTCGAAATTCCCTGACTTTTCGCTCACCAAGTTCTCATTTTCCCCGACAGTTCTAAATTTTTCTTTCAGGTATAAAAACAACCTTACACCTAGGAGATCAATAATTCTAATGCAAAAAAAAGGTTTGCTTCTAAATTTATTTGAAACACTTTTACTGACGACAGTAATACAGAATTTTATAAGGGGTCATCCACAAATTACGTAAGACATACATAAAATACATTAATCAAAAAGATAAATTTTGAAGCAAAAAGGAAAGAATTAAATTTTCAGTTAAAACAATTTTCAACCAAGACAAAAAGGAATTTTCAACCATTCTGATGAATCTTCGGTAAAGAATTGAATTCTAAACTAAAAGTGTAATAGTTGGCATTTCAACCGAACATATATTGTTATTTTCAATTCAAAATCATTGAATTGAACAAAAAAATAAAAAATTTTGAAAAAATAAAAGTATTTTCAACTAAAAAAGAAAAATTTCCAATAAAAAATGGAATAGTTACATTTTCAATATCAAAAATTAATTTTCAACAAAAAAACGAATTTTCAACTAAATAAATGATTTTTTAACTAAACTGATGAACAGTAATCAAAAAAATAAATCTTTAACCAAATAATTGAATCTAAAACCCAAAAGATTATTTATCTACCAAAAAAGAAAATTTTTAAAACAAAATACATTAATTTTCAATTTAAAAAAATACATTTTCAAACAAAAATAGAATAGTTAAATTTTCAGTTAGAAAAATAAATTTGCAATAATAAGAAAGGAATATCAAGTCAAAGAAATGAATTTTCAAACAAAAATAGAACAGTTAAATTTTCAGTGAAAAAAAACAAGAATTTTCAACGAAATAGTTAAATTTTCAACCAAACAAATGAATTTTCAACCAAGATTAAATTTTTATAAAAAAGATCAATTTTCCACACAAAAAAATGGAATAGTTCAATTTTCAATTAAAGAAATGAATTTACAACTAGAAACAAAAGAATTTTCAACAAAATAGTTAAATTTTCAACTAAAGAAATGAATTTTCAACTAAAATGATGAATGTTAAACCAAAGAAATTTATTTTTAACTAAATAGTTGAATTTTTACCAAAAAAGACGAATTTTTATCAAAATACATGAATTTTCAACTAAAAATGATACATTTTTACCCGAAAATGGAATAGTTAAATTTTCAGTTACAAAAACAAATTTTCAACGAAAAAAACGAATATGGAACAAAATAAATTACTTTTGAACCAAAAATAGAACAGTTAAATTTTCAGTAAAAAACTATTTTTGAGCGAAATAGTTCAATTTTCAAACAGGCAACTCAAAAGATTAATTTTCTATAAAAAGTCAAATTTTCAACAAAACACACGAGTTTTCAACTAAAAAATATCAATTTTTAACAAAAAATATAATAGTTATATTCTCAGTTAGAAAAACTTTCACCTAGAACAGATTCAACCAAACTTAAACAAAAAAGACGAATTCTCAACGAAAATTGTAATAGTTAATATTTAAGCTAAAAAATTTTTAGTTTTAAACGAATAACAGTTATAGGGTCGCGTGAGAAAACGATCAGAATCCACTTTTTCAAATTATCCACAATAACGATTTAAAAGTTTCGATCGTTTATACAGGACCGACAAATATAAAAGAAAGTAATGACTTATACATTCTTT
This sequence comes from Andricus curvator, assembly GCA_932195095.1. Classification (NCBI taxonomy): domain Eukaryota; kingdom Metazoa; phylum Arthropoda; class Insecta; order Hymenoptera; family Cynipidae; genus Andricus; species Andricus curvator. The sequence continues at coordinate 45,716 of CAKNYM010049298.1, forward strand.
TTCTTAAACTCTTTATTTAATAATAGCAAATGAAAAAAGGAACAATTTTTTATTTGTCAATAAATATTAAGAGAAATAGAATGACATCGATTTTTTTCTTTTTTTTAGTTTTACTGGTTGAAATAGCCAGAAGTGAGTCACTGGTTTCATTTCAGTGGAAATTTCACTGACAACCAGTGAAATTCTCGCTGACTGCCAGAGATTCAGTAAGCTCCAGATCTATATTTACCGATTGAGAAATTGCACTGCTAATCAGTGAGAATTTCACTGGTACTCAGTAATATTTCACTGGTTGAAATAGCCAGAAGTGGGTCACTGGTGTCACTTCAGTGAAAATTTAACTTACAACCAATGAAATATCATTGATTAAGAGTGAAATTCTCACTGATTGCCAGTGAATCAGTAAGAGCCAGATCTATATTTACCGATTGAGAAATTGCACTACCAATCAGTGAGAATTTTACTAGTAATCAGTGATATTTCACTGCAGTGATACCAGTGACCCACTTCTGGGTTTCGAATCTATCGGTAATAGGCTGTAAGATAAAGCTATATCATTTTTTTCAAAAAGTGGACTCGGATCGTCTTGCCCCGCGATCCTTCAGTTGAATTCAACCAAAGAAGAGTACTTTTCAACAACATAGTTGAATTATCAACCAAAATAGATGAATTTACGCCCAAAAAGATGAATTTTCATTAAAACAGTTGAATTTTCAACCAATACAAATGACCAAATTCCCTGACCAGTTTTAAATGCCCTGCCCTGTAGCAACCCTGAATATCTTTAAAAATAGTTTTCAGACCTCGGCAAAATTCAATTCAAAGATAACTGATTTTGAGTTTATATTTACCGTCTTCATCGTTTTGTAGTAGATCTTTGCCATTACTTGAAGGCAAAAGCAGGCCTCGTCGCCAAACTGTGTTACTATTTCGTCTAGACTTTTTACTTGCTTATAATATCCACCGATTATCGCCGCTTCCGCATCCGCATACCTGTTTGTGTGTGTAGAATTTCGTTTTAAAAAACATCACGCATTTTTGGTTTATATTCTACTTACTGAATAGTTGAAAGCCCCTTTACTTTTAGAGAGTGAATTTAAGGAATGGAATTTAACTTACTTTTCGAGATCGTAACAACATTTTGCGAGCAGAAACCTGCATTGTGGAGATGTCGGTGTCTTTTTCGAAAGAAGGGCATGAGCTTGTCTGACTTTTCCCGAGCGATAGTAACATGTTGCCAGAAGGAAGAGTGTTTCTTCTGTGTCCACTGAAAATTTAATTACACCAGAATTACACTCACGAGAACACGATATAAATAGTTGAATTTGCAGGCCTACGAGCGAAATTCTAGGTAAAACAAGTGACTAAAATTTTTATTATAACTTTCGGAAATAGATGTTCTTGGGTATATTTCGTAATGAATTTAAACATTTCGATTAAAACCCATTCGAAGGCTTCATTTTTAATGTTCAAATTTGAAATTATTTATTCGAAGCTTATTTAATCACTTTTCCATTCCAAACATTTTTTTATTTTGTTTGATTCTTAACGGTTTTATATAATTAAAAAAAAACTTTTCAATGTCTACATTCAAAATTCCTCAACACTTCTAACTTTAAATAATGAAAATATTTCAATTAAGGCTTTCTAATTTGAAATTTCCCAATCCTAAACATTTTAATTGCATGTTACTTGGATTGGAAAGCTTTCTATTTAAAATTACTTCGTTTCATCTTTTGATTTGAAATTGTATAATTTATCAAATTTTAGACAGAAATATTTATTTGTACCGTTTACAATTATTTAATTTAGAAATTGTAAATTTTTGAATGCATTAAATTGTATAAAAATCATTTTTACTTTTTAATCTAATAATAAAATTAATAGCTTTTAATCTGACAATAAAATTAATAGCTTTTAATCTGACAATAAAATTAATAGCTTTTAATTGAAAATTGTGTAATATTAAAAGGTTTAACACTTTAATTATTCATTTTAATTCTTAACGGTTTTATACAATTTAAAAAAAAAACTTGTCAATGTTTACATTCAAAATTCCTCAATTTAGAACACTTCTAACTTTAAATAAACAAATAAAATATTTCAATTAAGGCTTTATAATTTCCCAATCCTAAACATTTTAATTAGAAGTTACTTCGATTGAAAAACTTTCTATTTAAAATTACTTCGTTTCAGGCGCTTTTAATTTGAAATTGTATAATTTATCAAATTTCAGACAAAAATTATTCATTTGTACCGTTTTCAATTACTCAATTTTGAACTTGTAGATTTTTGAATGCACTAAATTTTAAACAAAAGAATTTTTACTTTTTAATCTAACAATAGAATAGCTTTTCATCGAAAATTGTTTAATATTAAAAGGTGTAACACTTTAAATATTCAGTTTTTATTTGAAAATGATTTGATTTTACATATGTTCAATTTAAAACGTGAAAATATTAAGGCCAAGCAATTTTGAATGATTTAATTTACAATTATTTAATTCTTGACAGTTTTATACAATCAAAAAAAAACTTTTCAATGCTTACATTCAAAATTTTTCAATTTAGAACACTTCTAATTTTAAATGATTGAATACAAAATTTCAAAAATCTATTAAGGCTTTCTAATTTGAAAATTTCCAATCCAAAACATTTAAATCGGAAGTTATTTGGATTAGGAAGTTTTTTTATAAATTCCATTTTTTATATTTCACAAAAATTTGCAACATCAAGAGGAAATTGTTTGCACTTGCAATAAGTATGCAACAAATTTAAGACCATTTTTGTTTAAATCGAAAGATGTAACCAAAAATTATAAAAGTCAGGCTTGAATTCTGAGCTTTTTCTTGCAAATGTAATTAAAAAAGCTTTTGTCTTTAAAAAAAACATCTTAATTTCTTGAGTTTGAAACTAAAAGCCTTCGAATTCTAAAAACTTAACTAAATTCAAAAATAATTCATGTCATCTAGTTCCTAAATGAGGAGTAAGCAAACAAACCCTGATAAATCCACTTGAGGTCATTTCTCAACATTTAAGGATATATTGTATCTTGAAATCCATTGATATAAATGAACTTTGAAATAGGCTATTATAATATTTCAGGCTGTAAAATACATGAAATGGAAAAAAATATTTTTAATTTGATACTATCTTGAAAGCGTTAACAAAATGAAAATGGATTTCACTGATTCTTCATGTTCTATCGATATAAATTAAAAATTTCTTCTTTAAATATAAAATTAGAAGATAATTTTACACATGATTACTGTATTTTGAATTTTCAAAATAAAATGTTTAAGTTTTGTAAAATTATATATTAAACGAAAAATATCGAAAAGTATTTATGAATTTTAAAAAGTGTTTACATGTTTAACAACATTTCCTATGGTATTATTAAAGGAAAAAAAACTTTTTGTTTTGACTTCATCCAGACCATTTTATTACAAAAATTTGTTTTCCTTTAATGACACCACGGTTGTTTCCAGGGCGTAAAATCAAGGAATATTTACCATCCCAAAATTATCTTTATATAAAATTTACCACTTTATGTAATGAATCAAGAAGCAACTTTTTTCCGCCAAATTAAGTTTGTTAATCGAACTGATAATATTCCAAATATATAGCAAAAATCATTGTCTCAATTTTTTCAAAAAATTGATTTACCTCGTTTTGTTTACTTACTCGTCAGAAAGTAATTTCTAATAAATAATTTGTAAATAAATTACCTTCAGCACTCAGTCTTTCTGCTAGGAAAATAGCATCCGGGAAAGCATAGTGATTGAGACAGTGCCAAATGGCAGCCTGCAATGATAAAAGTATCCATTATTTATTTGCACAACACTGACGATAACTCTTCAAACTTTATTATAATATGTATAAGCTTCTAACTTATTATTTCATCTAATTGTAAGTCAAATATACTGTTAACAGAATATCTTTGCTTAAAATTATAACGAGTTATAAATGCATTAGCGGCGTCCTATTATATAAAATTATTTAAAAAGATGGACTTTGTAAAAGCATGTAAGTTTCGTATTACTTAAATTTATTGAACAATTAATTGAAAAACAAAACGAAAAATGATAAATATCTGTGAATCAGATGTTAATATTTCGTAGAGAATGTATGTTTTTGACTTTAGGGTCAGTTGAATTGAAAACAATTAAATGGCTTCAAACGTTTAGGCACACAATGGTGGCCATCATCAGCGAATTTTATTAAATATGTGAAAAATACATAATTTCTTGTAGGTAGGAAAATTTACAATTAAAAGTGTTATTATTTGGTAAATATCGCAGTTGCAAAATTATGTAATTTTAAATTTTTATTCAAGTAAAAAATGTCAAAGCTGTCAAAAAGCATTGTAGTAAAAAAAAACTCTTTAAAATATTTTTCAGCGACGTAGATTTGATGAAGAAATGTTTCAAACTATTTCTTTGCATGAACAAATATCATTAAAACAATTTTTTGTATAAAAGAAATATTTTTAAACACTTACGTTTTTATTTCATTTTTGTATCAACATTTTTTTTCGGTCAAAGTGTAATGAATTTTCTGTTATCATTTTATGAAAACATTTATACTGTAGTCAGAATACAAATGATGAAAAAACATAACAGTTTTAAAAAAATGGTTAATTCCTTGTATACAAATTTTTCCTTCAACATTTTTTTTATTTAAAAAAAAATGTTATAACTTTAATTTTGAAAATGTAGTATACTGAGTTTTCGGTCATCATTGGAACTTATTATTGTGAAAGTGAAATTTTTCAAAAATTACACTGTAGTAAAAATACAAATTTATCAAAAACATTGTAGTTAAAGAATTCATAATAATATGTAGTGAATTCTGTGTTTGACATTAAAATTAAATCTGTGTTGAAAGTATTTCTATAAGAGTAAACAAAAAATTAGCTCAAAAATACCACTGCATTGAAAATACGAAATTATCAAAACACATTGTAGTTAAATAATTATTCAAATATTCTAAAAAAAAATCAGCGAAGAACATTTGACGAAAACATATTATCAAAAAACATACGTTTTTTTAAAAATTCTTTAAAAGTTGTACATAGCGAAGTACGTTTGATCAAAAGTTTCTTCTTTAATTCCTTGTATACAATTTTTTCACTTTGAAATTTTTTTTTTCTAACCAATTTTACAGTTTTTAATTTTGAAAATTGAAATGCACTGAATTTTCTGTGATCATTAGAAATTATTAATGTGAAAATAAATTTTTTTCAAAAATCACACTGTAATAAAATTACAAATTTATTAAAACCATTGTAGTTAAATTCTCCAATGATGCTTTAAAAGATTTTAATATTGTAGTTGAAGAATTCATTAAAATATGTAATGAATTTTCTGTTACTATACATTTTCCCTCTAAAATTATTCAAATCTAAAAAAAAATCAGCGAAGAACATTTGATGAAAATATTTACACTGTAGTAAGAATACATAAGTTTTAAAAAAAATTTCTTTAAAAGCTTTGTATAGCGACGTACGTTTGATAAAAAGCTTCCTCTTTAATTCCTTCTATAAAATTTTTTTATTTTGAAAAATCTGTTTTTCAACACATTTTTATAATTTTGAAATTGACTGGAAATGAGTTTTCTGAGATCATAAGAAATTATTAATGTGAAAGTAAAATTTTTTCAAAAATCGCACTCTAGTAAAATTACAAATTTATTAAAACCATTGCAGTTAAATTCTTCAATTATGCTTTAAAATTTTTTAATATTTTAGTTAAAGAATTCATTAAAATATGTAATGAATTTTCTGTTATTATAAATTTTCCCACTAAAATCACAATGTATTAAAACACGAAATTATCAAAATGCATTGTAGTTAATTATTCAAATAATCTTTAAAAAAATTACAACGATGAACGACAAAAAGAACTTTTCCTATGTGACTGAGTTTATAAACGAAACTATAAAATTTGCTAAATTTCTTTTAATAATTATTTGCACCTGGTGCCAGGTAAAACAAAAATTAGTTTGATCCCAATAATCTTTAAGAGACCACTAAGTTTTACCCACGCACAAACTTTGAAAATTATGCGGAAAAATAGAAAACAAAAATTTATTTTCGTTTATAAACGTTGCGATCTTCTGTTCCGTCTTTTTCTTTAATTAATTCCTTGTATACAAATTTTCATTTCGATTTTTTTTTCAATTTTTATTATTTTTAATTTTGAAATAGAAATTTACTGAGTTTTCATAAACAACCTCTAGGAAATGTGTTATTGAGGGTCAATACAATCGCCCCAGCAAATATTAATATTGATTTGCTTATTTTATAACCGAAACTCCATTATATAAGTTTAAAAGATAGGTATTTTTCATGAACCATAAAAGTTTTCTAGCACAATTGTCATTTATCAAGATAAGAAGCATAATAATATGAAAAGCAAAAGATATTTAAAGAACTTTTTTAAAATAAAAAAACTGTGGAGTAAACAAACTAGACAATGATTTAAAGTTTGATATTATAAATAGATGCTTAAAAGAGAGTAGATATTCAAATTAAATATTGAATAACAATAGTATTCCCATTTTCTAATGCTGTTATCTACCGGAATTACACTTCTTATCACTCAAAATGAAAACTAATAGTCATTTAACCTAGACATTTCTGTTATCTCGCAGAGATCAATACGAAAAATTAGAGTAAATTCATCCGCGAAATTCAATCAAAACTTTCACAGACATTAATTGTGTGCAAGTATATCACCATTCGACAAACAGAACAGAATGCATTGATATGAAATTCACAATAAGCGTCGTTCTCAAATCAGTGACCCAAATCTGAACTCAATTTAAAGTCTTTTTACAGCAGACTCCACAAAAAATGTACAAAACCCACTTTTTCCAGATTATAAAACTCTTCTGTCTTGTAATAATTAACTGTTTTTATTTGATAAATCTTTTTATGACTAGACTAGAAATTAAATGAGCTTCAAGGTCCTGAATAAAGGAGCAATAAATGAGGGATAAATCGGCAGGAATTGAATCAATATTTTTGGAGAATTTAAAAAACTCGGACTCTTATTTATCAACACAAAATCGTAAGGAAATTGATGTCAACAACGCATATGGTGAAATGTCGGAAAATCCGCATCTTGGTTTATTTATAGACCCCCATACGATTTACGAAGGTTCCATAAAGCGATATCAAAGAATCGGGGTTGAATTGGGCCTGATTTTTTTTTTATTGCAACACATTTCGAAATGACTCGATCAAGTGATAAACCTTCGGGAAATGTGGGATTTCGACATTACGTAAATAGAGAAGAACCAGAGTTTGAATCTCGCATGTCAATATCAGCGATCGTGGATTTGCCAGAGGACAAAGCTGCACGTCACACTTGCTTGAAAATTAGTTTTTTTGCAATACCTGCACGGGTTCCTGGATGATCATCATTCACAGCACAATTCTACGCATAAAAAAATAGCTTCCACCGAGACACAAAGGCCAAAATCCGGGCATAAAGTCATAAACTGATACTTTTTTATAAAAATTTCTTAAGAGTCCATCTTTGCTACGATCCGTTTGAAGTGAACAACCGAACAACTCACTTCGGATACAGGTCGCCAACCGTCATCGAGTAAAAGTAAAAAAACATCGTTTGTAAAGTGAAGTTGTCTCGGAAGGAAAGCATTGATAAATTTGAAATCTGGGGTTAAATATGCAGTTTTAGAAATTAATTTTTGTTTTTTAAGGTTAATAATCTGTTGTGGTTTTCTATTTCCTATTTTATACACGCAAAATCTAAAGAAAAGGGATGTTTTTTTCAGTTTTCTGAAGAAAGTTGTTTATTACATCGTCAGGTTTGCCAACAGTTGTAGATTAATTCGCGCTTGCGCCCAAGTTCGTGTTTTTAGAATCTGTCAAATATTTTGTAAAAAAGACCCAAAAAAGAGAAAAATAGATGAGGAATGGCTGGAAGTGATATAAAACAATCTTTGAGAAAACTAGATTTTCCGCTGTGTGCGAGGGATGCTTTGTATCAGATTGGTGAGTTCAATTTTCAATTTGAAAAGTGCTTTTATGATTTTGGAGGTTAGGATTTTTTTCTGGAAAAGCGGCTTTTTGAGTTAATTGCATATCTTTTTATTACTTTGTGTTATTTTCATGGTAAAAATGTTCTTTAGCGTCTTCTTAGTATTTTACTTTTATTATTCTTTGCTCATTTTAATCATTTGAATTCCTGAATACAAAATATAATCGATTTCTAAGTCTCAATTTTTAATATTTTTTTCTTCACTTCAATTCTATCATAATGTTGAAGTGGCTAAACCTACAATGTGTCAAAACTATATTTTGGTTTTGATTGTAGTATAAGGCTTTTATTTTCCAAGGTTCATTTTTAGTCATGAAGTTCTCAGAAAACGAAATAAATTCGTATTGCTTATCCTTAAAAAAATAGAGGTAACTGGACTTTCAGGGTATAACAATAATATTATATTATTTAATTATATTTAATAATATTAAATTTAACTCTGTTTTTCAAAATGCAACAATTTTGTTAAAAACTCATCCTTTTTGGTTGAAAGTTCAACTACTTGGATCAAAATTCGTGTGTTTTGTTGAAAATTCGACTTTTTTATAGAAAATTAAACTTTTTAGTTAGAAATTTAATTACTTTGTTGAAAATTCAACAATTTGGTTAAAAAGTCATTATTTTCGATTAGAAATTCGTCTTTTTGGGTAGAAATTTCACCTTTTTTGGTGAAAGATGCAACTGTTTGGTTGAAAGTTATTCTGTTTTCGTTTTATGGATTTAACTCTTTTTGATTTAAAATTAAAGTATTTCTTGGTTAAAATATCAACTATTGCATTTTTTGTTGAGAATTCATATTTTTTGGTCGAAAGTCGAACTACTTTGAGAAAAATTCATTTTTTTGTTGAATATTCATCACTGTACTTGAAAATACATCTCTTTAGTTACAAATTTAACCATTTGGTTGAAAATTAATTTTTTTAACTGAAAATTTAACTATTTCATTTTTTGTTGCAAATTTATCTTTTTTAGTTGAAAATTCAACTATTAGTTTCAAAAATCGTGTGTTTTTGTTTAAAATTCGTCTTTTCGGAAGAAAATTAATCTTTTTGGTTACAAATTTAATTATTTTTTTGAAAATTCAACAATTTTGTTAAAAAAATCATTATTTTTGGTTGGAAATTCGTCTTTTTAGGTAGAAAATTCAACTATTTGGTGGAAAATTCATCTCTTCCGGTAGAAATTTCATATTTTTTGGTGAAAAATGCAACTGTTTGGTTGGAAATTAATCTGTTTTGGTTGAGGATGCAACTGTTTTTTATTTAAAATTGAAGTATTTTGTGGTTAAAATATCAACTATTGCATTTTTGGTTGAAAATTCATCATTTTTGGTTGAACGTCGAACATCTTTGTCAAAAATTAATTTTGTTGTTGTTGAATATTCATCATTTTAGTTGAAAATAAATCTCTATGATAGAAAATTCAATCATTTGGTTGAAAATTAATTTCTTTAACTGAAAATTCAACTATTTCATTTTTAGTTGAAAATTGATCTGTTTGGTGCAAAATTCGTGTGTTTTGTTCATCTTTTTGGTTAAAAAATTTAATTATTTTGTAGAAAATTCAAAAATTTGTTTAAATAAATTATTATTTTCGGTTGGAAATTCGTCTTTTTGGCGTGATAATTAAGCTGTTTTGTAAGAAATTCAACTATTTTGTTGAAAATTCGTAGTTTTTGGTTAAAATATCAACTATTACATTTTGCATTAAAAGAACTTAACTTTATTAAAAATTTAACGAACCGGAAAATTAAAAATCGAATTTTCTAACATTTTGTATAACCTTTTAATAGATATGTCCCAATTCGTTACAGTATCTACATTTTATAGCATTAATTTAGATATTTTCAAATGTTTAAATCATTATTTTGTTGATTCCGAAAGTTTGAAGCGAAGTAAAGTTTTTTTTCTCAATTTAAGATTCAAAATTTGTTGGTATAAAAATTTAAGCTTTATAGGTTTAAAAAGGCTTGAAATTTTTACACATCCACACTTTAAATTTCTCTTAACAATTTCAACAGTTCACTCTAATGGTTTCGAGTTTCCAAGCGTTTTTATTTAGTTTTTCTACATGCATGACATTTCTATTAAAATATATTCGTATTTATTAGAATTGAAAATAATTATTAATTCCTGAATTGCAGACGCTGCTTTAATTTGTAATTCTCTTATTTATAAAGTTTGATGGGAATTATTCAAGGTCAAGTATTAAGAGGCTTTATTTTTTTTAATTTTACAAATTTGAATTATTTAAATGAATCCAAACATTTTTTAATGTTGGTTACATGAGATAATGCCAATTTTAACCTTTTTTATTTTAAAATTATTTAGCTATAAAGGATTTTAATTTAAAAATGTACAATCTTGAACATTTAAAAATTAAAAAAGTTAAACGTTTAGATTCTAAATCCAAATTTATACAGTTTTTAATTATTTAAATTAAAACCAAATAATTTTGAATTTCGTTAACATGACATTATGTATTCCAATTTTAACCTTTTATATTTTACAATTATTTACTTATAAAAGATTTTAATTGAAATACGTATAATTTTGAAAAATTTAGATTTGGAACGACAAAATTTTGAACGTTTAAATTCTAAATTCAAATGTTTTCAATTGCAGTTATTTGCATTCACCATTTATTTAATTTTTATCATTTAAATATTACTTTTATTAACTGCAATTATTTATACGATAAATGCTAGAAAAATAGTTACGCAAAGTGGAGCGCAAAACACTTCATATCCACTTCGCATAATTTTAGCTTTGAGAGATCAGTTCACGTTGGCGTAGGTATAACACCAGCCTTCTAATATTCCTATTAATCCTATATCTTTTTCCTAAATTATTAAAATTCAAACAGAATCCTTATTCTCTCCAGAAAAGTTGTGCACTCGTCCTGGAAAACAAATGGACCTCCAAATCGATTTGATGTCAGAGTTTGTCTTTGGGGAAATCGAGAGACGAAGAAAACGAAACGTGCCAGCAGCGATACAAGAATTCCAATTAATAGAAGTGCAGAGCGATTTTTTCCAAAGTCCAGGTGGAAGTCCAGCAGTTCGAAACGCCTTATTTTTATCACTATACCCAGCGGGGAGCCCTAGGTACAAAGTCTTAGGAAACCTGGTCTCCTTAGCGATCACAATTCAAAATAAAGCAGTTCTCAACGCTGCGGGAATCTGGATGCAACAACTGGGATCAACTTCTCAAGAAAGTGTAGGATTGGCAAGACACATTCTGAACGATTATTTCGTCTTGACTTCGAAATCCGTCGACAGACTCCAACAACTCCCAATCCTCACACCACATTTTACTGCTAATCTCCTAACAGCGATTGGTGAAGTTTACAAAGATAAGAATCCACCCACAGAGGTTCTTAGATTAATTGGAGAGTGGATTAATGACAATCCTAGTCTATTATTAACTTCCCTTATGGATAATCCCGCATTACCTACCGGAGGGATTCCGATGACGCCGATTACTCCGATTGCTGGACTTTTTAGGTATTATTTTAACAAGCTTGGAAGACTAATCCTAAACCAAGCCTCGGACTAACGCCACTATTGAAACTTTTTTTAAAGATGCAACTATTTTTTCTACTGGCCTTTAAACATATTTTCGAACTTTGCTTGATTAGCTAAAATAACATGAGTCATCTCAAAAATCGAAATTTCTCGAGATTTCAAACATTTCAATAGATTCCAAGTAGTTCTAAAACTTTTACAGTATTATGAAAGATTACAAGGGATTTCCGAGAATTTCAAAGATTTTAAGAAGTTTCATCTAATGTCAGAGGATTTCAATGTTTTCAAATTTTTAAAGGAATTTTAGGAGATATTACAAATTTCAAGATAATTCGCGGGATTTCAAAGTATTTCAAGGGATTTTACCAGACCTAAGCGATTTTATACGATCTTCAAGGAGTTTAAAGGTTTACAAAATTTCAAGAGATTTTAAAAGATTATTAAAGAATTTCCAAGATTTCAAGGTATTTTAGATAATTTCCAAGAATTTCTAGAGAACTTTAGGGTGTAAATGAAATGTTATGGGATTTTATGGGATTTCAAAGATTTAAACATTTTTCAGGGAACTTGAAAGGACATTCAAGATTTCAAGGTGTTGTATTGGATTTCAGAAGATTTAAAGGATTTTAAAAAGTTCTAAGGATTTTAAAGAATATAATGCATGTATTTAAAAAGATTCCGAGGAATTTCACGAGATTTGAAAGAATATCGTGGTATTGTAAAAAATTTCAAGAGGTTTACGAATTTCTAAGGAATCTCAAATGGTTTCGAAAGATTTCAAGAGATTTAACAGATTTCCAAAATTTCAAGGAATTTTTACGGTATTTACTCAATTTTAAGGATTTCAAGGAATTTTACAATATTTAGTCATTCATAGGATTTCAAAAATATTAAGAGGAATTTCTATAACTTTCAAGAGTTTTAAACAAATTTGAAAGTTTTCCAGAGATTTCAGAGGATTTCCACAGAATTCAAGGGTTTTCATTAGATTTCAGTGGATTTCAAGGGATTTTAAAGGTGAAGTGTCACCTGATTTCAGAGGATTATAAAGTTTTCAACATTTTTGAAGCAATTTTAAGAAATATTTCAAATTTCAATATAGTTTCTGGTATTTTAAAGTATTTACGGGATTTGGAGGGATTATACAGACATACACGATTTTGTAGGATCCCCAAAAATTTTAAGGATTTTACAAATTTCAATCAATTTCAAAGAGTTTGAAAGACTAGTGTATTTTAAAAGGATTTCAGAGATTTCAAGGAATTTTAGGCAATTTCAAAGAATTTCCAGGGATTTCGCAAGACTTAATGGATTTCAAAAATTTCAAAGGATTTTAAAGGAAATAATTAATGTATTTTAAAAGATTCTGAGTAAGTTTATGAGATTTTAAAGAATTTCATAGGATTATAAAAAATAACAAGATTTTAAAATTTCGAAGGCATTTCAAATGTTTTCATAAGACTTAAAAAGATTTAAAAGACTTCGACAATTTTACGTAATTTTGACGATATTCACCTTTTCACTTTTCAAGGGATTTCAAGGAATTTTACAATATTTAAAGGATTCATAGAATTTCAAATAAAAGTAAAAGATACTAAAAGAACACATAGGGTTTAAAAAAAACTTGAGGTGTTCCAGGGATTTCAACAGAATTCAATAGTTTTTAATAGATTTTAGTAGATTTCAACGGATTTATAAGATTTCCAAGGATTTTAAGGGATTACAAAGAGTTTACCATTTTTTAAGAAATTTTGAAAGATATTACAGATTCCAAAATGTTTTCCGGGATTTTTGTGAAATTATTAGGGATTTCACGAGATTTAAGGGATTTTGTCAATTTCAAGAAAATTTCGGGGTATTTGAAAAGAATCCAAGGAATTTAACGAGATTTCCGTAAAGGGTTTCAAAGAATTTCGTAGGTTTTCAGAAAATTTCAAATGATTTTAAAAAGCTTTCTTAAAAAGATGTTTAAAATTAAAAAAAAAAGGATTCCAATTATATTTAAAAAAGGTCAAGCGATTTTCACGGATTTCTAGAGAACTTTAGGGAATAAAAAAAATGAAATGAAATTTTAAGCTAATTCTATGGATTTCAAGAGATTCAAAAAGATTGATGAGTTTTTGAAGAATTTTTAAAGGATCTTCACAGATTTCAGGAGATTTCAAGAAGTTTCACACGATTTCAGAGGTTTTTAAAGTTGTCAACATTTTTGAAGAAATGTTACAAATTTCAAGATAAATTCTGGGATTTCAAAGTATTTTAAGGGATATGGAGGAATTATACAGACATACGCGATGTTGTAGGATCTCCAAGGAACTTAAAGATTTTACCAATTTCAAAGAGTTTGACAGACTTTACGGTATTTTACACGATTCCAATCAATTTCAAGAGGTTTCAAAAATGTAAAGGAAGATTAAATGATTTCAGAGATTTCTTAGGGATTCTAACGGACTTCTAGAAAATTTTAGGAAGTAAATGAAATTAAATGAAATTTTTATCGAATTCTAGGAATTTCTACGGATTTCAAGAAATTTAAAAAGATTGCTGAGTTTTTGAGGAATTTGTAGAAGATATCAACATATTTCAGGAGATTTTAAGAGATTTCAAGAAGTTTCACCCAATTTCAGAGGATTTTAACGTTTTCAACATTTTTTATAAAATTTTAAGAAATATTACCTCGGAATATTTAAAAATGCATTCATTATATTCTTTTAATCCTTTGAAATTTTAAAAATCCCTTAAATCCCTAAAATTCTTGGCGTCTTATAAAATACCCTAAAGTCTTTTTTAATTCTTTGAAATCCAATGAAAAAGTTGAAATCCTTAAAGTCCTGTGAGATCCTATAAAATCGCGTATGTCTCGTAAAATCCCTGGAAATACTTGGAAATTACGTAAACTATCTTGAAACATGAGATTTTAAAGAGTTTTGTAAGATTACAGAAAATGACAAGAGATTTACAAAATTCTAAGGAATTTCAAATGTTTTCGAAGATTTAAAAGACTTTGAAAATTTCAAGTAATTTTGACGGTATTTACTAAATTTCAAGGGGTTTATTAAAAGAGGTTTAAATTTTGCAATATTTGACGGATTCATAGGATTTCAAACAAAAATAAAGGATTCTATAAGATTAAATGGAATTTCTTTAGATTTCAATGGTTTTAAAAAATGTTGAGAGTTTCTACAAGGATTTCAGAGGATTTCAATAGAATTCAAGGGTTTTTAATAGATTTCAGTTGATATTAAAGATTTCAAGGGGCTTTATCAGATTTTATGGGATTTCAAAGATTTCATCACTTTTTAAACAATTTTGAATGAAATTACAGATTTCAAGGTATTTTACGGGATTTAATCAGATTTAAGGGACTTTATAAATGTCAAAGGATTTTAAAGAATTTAGAGTATTTTAAAATATTTCAAGGAATTGAACGAGATTTCCGAATTTGTAAAGGGTTCCAAAGAATATCGTAGGATTTCAGAAAATTTCAAAGGATTTTAAGAAATTCATAGGATTTCAAAAGAATTGATAAGATTTCAAAGGATTTACAAGTTTTCGAGGAATTTTCAGAGGGTCTCAACAGATTTCGAAGCTTATAGGATATTTTAAAAGATTCGAAAAGATCTCACGCGATTTTATGGGATATGTATTTTGTACCAGATTTGAAAAGTAGTTAACCCCTCGATTTAAAATTTATCAAAATTGATGCTACTATCGACACTATTTTGAATTTCTCAAACGAGTCCGAGGCTTGTTAAGTATAATAACTGAATCATAAAAATATTTAAACTTCATTTTTTAGATGGTGTATTCTCAGTCCAGTTCGAACTGCTGCAGAAGGCTCAACACAAACCGAAGACGAACAGAAACTCTACTCGAAAATTCAGCATTTGCTTATGGATTCAGTATTAAGGCTAAAAAGCAGCGGAAGCAATAAGCATGCAATTTCCGCGCAACATTTAGCAGCAACGACTCGAGCATTGACTCTAGTTTTACAAACTTTTAGCAACATTGAACCAACTTCCCGTGACCTTGCGATGGAAAGATTGGCGCAAGCTGTTAGTTCAGCTATGTCCGCAAATTGTATATATGGAAATAAGCGTAAGTATCCATAAATCCCTTTTCTTAGGTACTGAACTATAGGGGCCGTTCTAAAATTAAGTAATTTTTTTTCTGAAATTTGGAACCACGTACCAAAAAAGATGAATTTTCAAATGACAACAACGAATTTAAAGAGTTGAATTTTTAACCAAGAAAGATTTTTCCATCAGCCAATAAGGAATAAAATTTATTCTAAAATGTTGAATTTTCAAGCCAAAAAGACGAGCTTTCTACAAAATAGTTAAAGTTTCAACTAAATAGTTGAATTTTCAACCAAGAAGATTAATTTTCTAACAAAAAAGATAAATTTTCAATCAAATTGCATAATTTTTCAACAAATTACATACATTTTCAACCAAACAGTTTAATTTTTGAACTAAAAAAGGTCCATTTTTTACCAAGAATACAATAGTTAAATTTTTATTGCAAAAAATTAATCTTAAAAAAAAATAATAATTTTCTACAAGACAGTTGAACGTTCTACCAAATAGATGAATTTTCTACTAAATTATTGAATTTTCCAGTCAACAAGACGAGTTTTCTACAAAACAGTTGAATTTTCATCCAAAATGTTGAATTTTCAAGAGAAAAGACGAGCTTTCTAAAAAAACGCTTAAAAGTTGCAACTAAATAGTAAAATTTTCAACCAAAAAGATCAGTTTTCAAACATGAACATTGATTTTCTACAAAAAAGATGAATTAAAAAAAAAATTTGTAACCGTATATTTTCAACCAAGAACATTAATTTTCTACCGAAAAAGACGAGTTTTCAACAAAATAAATAAATTTTTAACCGTATAGTTGAATTTTCAACCAAGAAGATTAATTTTCTAAAAAAAAAGACGAATTTTCAATAAATTACATAAATTTTCAACCGAACAGTTGAATTTTTAAACTAAAAAATATCAATTTTTTACAAAAAAACAGCTGAATTTTTTACCAAAATGTTGAATTTTTGCTACAAATCAGTTGAATTTTCAACAAAAAAATTAATTTTCAACCAAACAGTTGATTTTTCAACCAAATTGTTAAATTTTCAATTAAAAAAAAAAATTTAACGAACGAAAAACGAATTTTCAACAAAGTAGATGTATTTTCTACCTGCAAAGATGAATTTTCAATGAAAAATGTAATATTTAATATTTCAACTAAAAAATATTTATATTTTAAATAAATAACAGTTGCATTTAACCAAAGAAGACAATTTTTCAACATACAAACTTGAATCCTCAACTAAAACAGATTAATTTTCCAACCAAAAAGTTGCATTTTTTACAAAAAAAAATTCAAGATATACCTTCAACCGAGAAGATTAACTTTCTACCAAAAAATACGAGTTTTTAACAAAATACATCAATTTCCAACCAAATAGTTGAAGTTACAACTAAAAAAGATAAAATTTCTACATAAAATGGAATTGTTAAATCATCAATCAAACAAAACAATAAATATTCAACAACATAGTTAAATTTTCGATGAAGAAACTAATTTTTAACTAAAATGATGAATCTTCAACTAAAAAAAGTGAATTTTCAACAAAGAAGTTCATATTTTTGTCTAAATATTTGAATTTTCTACCAAATTGATAAACTTTTGTTTTTAATGATCCACAGGCCCACCCGCCCACCTAAAATACTTTATATAATTTATGCACGGCCCCATACTTAATTCTGATAATCGATTTTTTTTTCGTTACAGAGGAATTATTATTGCTCCTGCAATCTTTATCCTACCAGCATTTTTTGATCGAATGGACATTGCAGACTTACTCGACGAAAGCTGTTTAAGAAACTACTTGTATATTAGATTATTTGTATATTTGTATATTATAAGGTTACAAAAAAAGACCCTTGACTTTAAAAATATTCTTATAATTACGTAAAAGTAATTTTTAACATTTCCATGATTTTCTCAACAAAGTACTTAACAACTTCAGAAAGGTTTAAACGTCCTAGTTTGTTTCATCTGCAGCAACTTTTTCTTGTCCAGTTCGAATTTCTTTCGAAGCTCTACCAAGTCTGAAAATATTAATTTAATGATTGGAAGGTGTAGGGTAGAAAAAAGCAGGTAATTAAAAAATAGGGAAATACTCACTTTGCTTTTT
Source organism: Andricus curvator (assembly GCA_932195095.1). Classification (NCBI taxonomy): domain Eukaryota; kingdom Metazoa; phylum Arthropoda; class Insecta; order Hymenoptera; family Cynipidae; genus Andricus; species Andricus curvator. The sequence goes on from CAKNYM010049298.1 coordinate 63,512, forward strand.
AGCCTCGCGAATTTGGAATGAGTAGAAGTTTCGCAACTGTTTTTTCCGAATACTGGTTTCCAATTTGTTTTGCAGTTTGTTTATTGTTGATTCTTTTCGAGCAAGTGCAAATTCTCCTCGCTTTTTTCTGCCTGTAACCTGGACCCAACCATCTGCGTCTCCTTCCTCGGCTGCTTTTTCTCTTTCTAGACGTTCTGCGATTCGTTGATCATACTTTTCCATGTATTGTTCTATTTGCTTCTTCGTGGCTGTTTCATCGCATATGGATTCGTTGTATTCCTTACACCATTCTACAAAAGTAATTCATAAATATAAAATATATTGATTAATTTACGTAGAATGAAAACAAGTTACATATTTCTACAGTGAAAGTAGGGATATAATATCGTCAACATTTACTTGATAATTTTTGTTTGTAATTCATAAAATTAAACTTACTCTTTAACCCAGTTAAGAGAGGATTGGCTGAGGAACTAAGATTCAAAATTGTCTCTTTTGATAGCGAAAGTGCTTTGTCTAAACTCGATTCTTTTTCGAAAACGACGTATGTGAATTTCTCCGGGTTTCCAGGACTCGTCGCAAAAGTAACGGTTTTAACAGGTCCGCATTTTTTGCTAAATGCATGTTTCACTGAATCTTCAGTTGCATAGGGTGGAATATTTACTACGAATAACGTTCGTCCTCTTGGATATTCAGCAGCTTGATTTCTCGCTGAGTGTTCTTTTATGAACAACTGATTTCGATCTGAACCTCCTGCCTCGTAACGCAGCCATAATGCTAAAATAGGTCCCAATAATAATCAGATTATTTTAGTATGATGAGAATTAAAATAATGGAAACACTCGTTTCTACCTCTTTAAAAAAAAGTAAAATTAAATTCTATCATTACTAACACACTTTTATTTGTGATGTAGGATTAATTTTTAGAGAATGAACTTTATAGAAATTACCTGAAGTACTCTTTTCATAAGAATGTGAATTTAATAAACTAATAACTTTTTTGCAAGTTTCTCGCAGTTATACCGTTGGATTTGTATTCTTTCGAATTTCAAGGCTTGTTTCATTTACTGAAAAATTTTTTATTTCCAAGATTCAAATTCTTAATTTCTTCTTTAAAATGTAAATTCTATTGTAATTCTTGGCCTAAACATTTTTTTCCTATCAAACCCAAGAGTGTTGAAATTTCGAAATTATTTTATTAACTCTGGACTTTTTTTATTTAAATGATTTCAATTCACTGAAAGGATTTGAATTTCTAGGATTCAAATTGCTAATTTCTTGCTTCAAATTTGAATTCTTTTGAAATGGTAGGCCTTAACATTTATTTCCTATCAAATTGAAGAGCCCTGAAATTTCGAAATTATTCTATTAACTATGGACTTTTTGTTTGATTTAATTTTGATTTTCTAGGATTGAAATTTAAATTCGTTTGACATTTTTGCCCTTAATATTTATTTCCTATCAAACTCAAGAGCTTTGAAATTTCGAAATTATTCTATTAAATTTAGACTTTTTGCTTGATTTAAGGGCTTTCAATTTATCGAAAAATGTTGAATTGTAATTCTAGACCTAAACATTTTTTTCCTATGAAACCCAAGAATGTTGAAATTTCGAAATTATTTGATCAACTTTGGACTTTTTTTATTTAAATGATTTCAATTGATTGAAAAAATTTGAATTTCTAGGATTCAAATTGCTAATTTCTTCCTTCAAATATAAATTCTTTTTAAATGGTCGGCCTTAACATTTATTTCCTATCAAATCGAAGAGCTCTGAAATTTCGAAATTATTCTATTAACTATGGACTTTTTTTTAAATTTAATTTTGAGTTTCTAGGATTCAAATTTAAATTCGTTTGAAATTTTTGGCCTTAATATTTATTTCCATCAAACTCAAGAGCTTTTAAATTTCGAAATTATTCTATTAAATTTAGACTTTTTGCTTGATTTAAGGGCTTTCAATTTATCGAAAAATGTTGAATTTCTAGGATTGAAATTGTTCATTCACTCCTGCAAATTTAAATTCTTTTGAAAAGGCCGTAACATTTACATATTTCCTATCAATTGATTTAAAGGCTTTTAATTTATTGAAAAATATTTAATTTCCAGGGTTCTAATTGCTAATTTCTTCCTTAAAATTTAAATTCTAAGCCTTAACATTTATTTTCTATCAAACCCGAGCTTTGAAATTTCAAAATTATTCTCTTAACTTTGGCCTTTTTGTTGGATTTAAATTTGAATTTCTAGAATTTAAATTTTTAATTTCTTCCTTCAAATTTAAATTATTTTGGTATTCCAGGCCTTAAAATTTATTTTCTATCAAACCCAAGAGCCTTAAAATTTCGAAATTATTCGACTGTTTGTTTGATTCAAGGGCCTTCAATTTATTGAAAAATCTTGAATTTCTAGGATTGTAAGAGTTAATTTCTTTCTTGAAATGTAAATTCTAGGCCTCAATATTTATTTCATATCAAACCCAAGAGCTTTGAAATTTCGAAATTATTCTAGTCACTTTGGACTTTTTGTTTGATTTAAGGGCTATACGTTGATTGAAAAATTTTCAATTTCTAGGAGTCAAATTGTTTATTCCTTCCTTCATGTTTCAATTATTTTGAAATTGTAGGCCTAAAAATTTTTTTCCTATCAAACTCAAAAGTGTGGAAATTTCGAAATTATTCTACTAACTATGGACTTTCCGTTTGATTTAAAGGCTTTTAATTTATTGAAAATTTGTTTATTTGTATAGGATTCTAATTGCTAATTTCGTCCTTAAAATGTACATTCGTGGCCTTAACATTGATTTCCGATCAAATCCAAGAGCTATTTTTAGGATTTATTCCGAAATTTAAAATGTCTAGAATTAAAATTGGTGATTTTTCCCTTCAAATTTAAATTATTTTTAAATTCTAGGCCTTAACATTCATTTCCTATCAAATCCAAGATTCGAATTATTATTTTCTTTTTATTATTATGAATGTACTTATTCAATTAGCACTCTCTACAAATATAAACAGCGCTTTCGAGTTCGAAAGCTTTAGAATTCACAGGATTTAAAATAATTTCTTCTTAATATATTATAAAAGGTTGCAAAATTAAATAAAATTATCAAGGAAACTTGAAAATGGTCGAAAAAACTGAATGGCAAAAATTCGGATTGCAAAATAAAAAATTGTTTAATCTTTCTTGCAAAGCTCCGTACTTTTTGAGCAAACAATAACAATCAACCAATAGTAATTTTTCATTTTAGTTATTTCTACTTAATATGCCTTCTTCGTCATGTCGGATACAAAAATAGGTAGAAGCCTTTGAAAATATATTAAAACACTTCATTGATAAAATAAAAATAAAATGAAAAAGCTTTTAATCTTACGGGTTTTAAGCATTTTGAGATCTCAGAAACTTTTAGGTTATCTTTTCTTCCACAAGCTGTAATTTTTTATCTTTTTTATCTAAAATAAAATTCACTTACTTCTGAAACCTCCGATCGATTCTTCGGTAATTGTCATTCTCTATTTTAGCACTTTACCTTCTTTTTTATCTATAAAATCTATTAAAATCCGATCAAAACATTAAAAACACATGTGTCGATTAAATGCCAAAAAAGAGGTTAGGTTGTTGATGAAAAAAGTGGGAAGCGAATACCCCTAGATCTGTAATCTAGGGACATTTCGTGATTTCACGACAATCTTTCTATCAAAATCTTTGAAATCTGAATATCAATCCTTTTAAACATATAACATGAAACATTGTTTCAGGATATAAATATTGCTAATCCGTTTCTATATTGTTTAATTTGAATAAAAAGAAATTATAAAACAATTCTAGTATTATTTTCCTGTTTTGTTGGTCAGTCCGTTTTAGTATCCTAATTTAAATACTAAAAGTGAATTCGATCGATCTTATTTTAATCACGCTTTTAGAAATTTTTCGTTAAACAAACTACCAAGAAATAATCATAAAAATAATTCTGGAGTATAAAATAGATTTTAAAAAATTAAACTTTAATTTAATAAAATCAATATTTTAAAGAAAATTTACTATATCTTGCGAACCTTTTTATAGATGAAATGTAGGTCTAGGGATAGTAGGGAATGCGGTGACATTAGTTAGAAAATTATTGATTTCTCTACACATGTATATAAATGATATAAACAAACGTCAATAGGACGATAGTACAAGTCTAAAGTCGCGCGTCGGCAGTCATGAAACTTAATTTGTAATGTGGACTCAACTATGTTTATTGGATTTATAGTGTTCTGTTTCATTTTTCTATTTACATGTACTAATGCTAAAATATTGAGTGGTAACCTTTTAACTCATGAAGTAAATAATTTTTTCATTGAAATAATAACTAAGTTGTAAATTTGAATTTAAAATTCACAGCTTAATGCATCACGATATTTTTTTCTTGCTTTAATTCTTATCATTAATCATGTCACTATATATTATTTTATTACTAACAAGTTTGTACAGTAATTCAGTATTGAAAACTTTCAATTTTTATAAATAATTATGTATAATAGAATCTGATTTATTTTACTTAATTTTCATCTTCATTCTCTATTTATGTCAATAATATTAAAATATTCATGGAACAAAAGCACTTGATTTTAATTCTAAAAACACTTTTAGTCACTTACAGGCTTCACAGGCAAAAATTCTATTACAACGGGGGAATGGGGTGAATTTTCACGAAAATAGAGGAATACATTTTTTTAAATACAATTAATGTATAAATTAATTTTATTATTTTATTTTATTATACGCTTTAAATTACGAAGGTTTCAAATCCAAGTATTGCGTTTTCAACAAGATAGATAAATTTTCTACTAAAAAAGATCAATTTTTAACCAAAATAGTTTAATTTTCAATTAAAGAGATACAGTTTTTAATAATATGATGAATCTTCACTAAGAAAAACAAAACAGAATTTTTAACAAACTAACTCAAATTTAAACCAAGTTAAATTTTTAATAAAAAAAATTAATTCTCGACGAAAACTGTAATAGTTGACATTTCAACCAAGAACGACGAAATTTCAACAAAATAGTTAGAAGATTAATAATTTGCGACCAAACACTTGCGTTCCTAACCAAAAAAGATTACATTTCTACCGAAAGAGATAAATTTATAATAAAATAGATTTTTAATCAAAAACGTGAATTTTCAACCAAGAAGATTAATTTTCTACCAAAAAGAGGAATATTCAACCAAATACATGAATTTAGAATCAAACAATTTAATGTTCAACTTAAAAAGACATATTATAAACCATAAATGGAATAGTTAACTTTTAAGTTAGAACAATTAATTTTCAAAACAAATAAATAATTTTCAGAAAAATAGTTCTATTTTTAACTAGAGATAAATTTACAACTAAAAAGATGAATCTTCATCCAAAACATGAATTTTTAACAAGACCAGGAAGTAAACTTAAGCAACACTAAGTAGTTGAATTTTTTTCCAAAAAGGATAATAATTCTCGGCGAAAACTATAATAGTTGACTTTTCAACCAAAAACGACGAAATTTTAACAAAATAGTTAAAAGATTAATAATTTTCGACACCAAACAGTTGCATTTTTAATCAAAAAATATTACATTTCTACCGAAAGAGATAAATTTATAACAAAATAGATTTTCAATCAACAACATGAATTTTCAAAGAAGATTAATTTTCTATCAAAAAGAGGAATATTCAACCAAATACATGAATTTACAATCAAATGATTGAATTTTCTACTTTAAAAAAGTCAAATTATAAACCACAAACGCAATAGCTAAATTTTAAGTTAGAAAAATTAATTTTCAATAAAAAAAATTATTTTAAACAAAATAGTTCAATTTTTAACCAAAGATGAATTTTCAACTAAAAAGATGAATCTTCATCCAAAACATGAATTTTTAACAAGGTTATAGGGAGGAAACTTAAACAAAACATTCAACCAAGTAGGGAAATTTTTTACCAAAAAACAATGATTCTCGTCGAAAACTGCAATAGTGAATATTTCACCCAAAAACTACGAAATTTCCAAAAAATATATCAAAGATTATTAATTTTCGACCAAACAGTTGCATTTTTGATAAAAAAGATTAAATTTCTACCAAAAGAGATAAATTTATAAAAAAATAGATTTTTAATCAAAAAGATCAATTTACCACCAAGAAGATTAATTTTCTACCAAAAAGATAAATATTTAATCAAATACATGAATAATATTCAATCCAATAATTGGATTTTAAGTGTAACAAATTAATTTTCAAACAAAAAAAATATTCAAACAAAAAAAAAACAATTTTCAACAAAATAGTTAAATTTGCAATCAAAGAGATGAATTTTTACTAAAATGATAAATTTTGTACCAAAAAAACTGAACTTTTAACAAAAGTTCAACTTTCAACCAACTAGTTGAATTTGCAAACAAAAAGGATGAATTCTTGATGAAAAATGTAATAGTTGATATTAGTAAAGATTTTTATTTTAAGTCAAGAACAGTTGATTTCAACCAAAAAATACGATTTTTCAGGAAAATAGTGGAATTCTCAACTAAAACAGATGACTAATTTTAAATCAGAAAGTCGAATTTTTAACCAAGCAAGATCAAATTTTTACCAAAAGAGATAAATTTTCAAACCAAAAAGACGAATTTTCAACCACTGAAACTTTTACAGTCAGAAAAGTAAAAAAAGTTGCAACAGAATTGTTGAATTTTCAACACAAAAAGACGAATTTTCTACAAAACAGTTGAATTTTCTACAAAAAAGCTAATTTTCAACAACATATTTGAATTTTCAAGCAAAACAGTCGAATGTTTTAAAAAACATTTGACGCTTAAATCCAAAAAAAGATAAATTTTCAATAAAAAAGTTAATTTTTAACCAAGAATTATAAACTTCCAAGCAATCAAGTTGAATTTTCAACCAAAAAATATGAATTTTACAAAAGAAAAGTTCACTTTTGACTTAATAATTGAATTTGCAACGACAACAAAATTAATTTTCAACTAGCAGATGCACTTAGAACCAAATTGTCGAACTTTTAAGCAAAAGATACGAATTTTCAACAGAATTGTTGAACATTCAAATTTTTATGAACAAATAGTTGAATTTTCAACATACAAAAATGAATTTTCAACCAGGTGGCCGAATTTTTAAACAAAAAATATTTAACTTCAACCAACAACAGTTGCATTTTCAACAAAACAGTTAAGTTTTCAAGTCAAAAAGACGATTTTTTTAGAGGGTTGTTGAATTTCCAACAAAAAAGTTAATTTTTAACTGAAGAAGATGAATTTTCAACCAAAAAAGATTACTTTTCTACCAAAAGATAAAAGTTCAATCTAAAAGGAAAAAGAATTTCTTCACTAAAAGACAAATGTTAAAAAATAGATGAATTTTTGACCAAAAGGATGATTTTGTAATAAAATAGTTCAATTTCCAATAAAATCATTAAATTCTCTACTAGAAAAGAAGTTCAATTTTTAAGTAAAAAATATGGATTTTGTACAAAAAAAAAGCTATTTTTCAACTATACAGTTAAATTTTCTACCAAAACAATGGAATTTTCAACACAAAAAACGATTTTTCAACAAAAGACTTGAATTTTCAAGCTAAACAGTCAAGTGTTTTAGAAAATATTTGACGCCTTATTCCAAAAAGATAAAGTTTCAACAAAAAATTTAATTTTGAACTAAGAAAGATGAATTTCCAACCAACCAAGTCGAATTTTCAACCAGAAAAAAATTAATTTTCTACTAAACGGATGCACATATAACCAAATAGTGAAAATTTCAAACAAAAGAGACGATTTTTCAACAAAATAGTTGAATTTTCAAGCTACAAAAATAAATTTTCAACTAGTGATCGAATTTTTAAACAAAAATATTTAACTGGAACCAAAAGCAGTAGCATTTTGAACCAAACAGATGAATTTTTAAATCAAAAAGACGGGTTTTTAAGAGAATAGTTGAAAAAAGATTATTTTTTAACAAAATAGGTAATTTTCAATAAAATCATTAAATTTGCAACCGAAAAATATTAATCTTCTACCAAAAGATGAATTTTCAATCTAAAAGGACAAATCTTCTACCGAAATAGACGAATGTTCAACAAATAGTTTGAAGTTTCGACCAAAATAGATAACTTTTTAACAAAATAGTTGCATTTTCAATAAAATCATTAAATTTTCAACCAAATAATAAAACTTCTTACCAATAATATCAATTCTGAACAAAAAATACAGTAGTACAGGCTTTTCAATTAAGAATGATTAACTTCCAACGAAAAATAGTCGGATTTTCGGATTGGGTTTTAATAATTCAGTTCGCATTTAAGCGAAAAAAACGAGAAAAATAGGAATCCTTTAAAAAAGGGGAAAAAGGAGGAGAGAGTGGACTATGGGGAAGAATGTGAAGTCTACACTTATTGAAATCTATACACAAAATTTTGTATAACTTTTCAAAATAATTTATAAGAAGACAATTGCACTAGTGTTTTCAAAATATTACAAATTAATAAAAGATCAAGATAATCATTTATGAAATAATATTGAATTTTAATTTTTTCAGAATTGGGCCTTCCTAGCAAGGTTCTGTTTCCTCTCCGAAAAGGGAAAATTCCAGTACAAATTTGTCCTGGAAGAAGACACCAACGTTAATTTGTTATTGTATTACGACTCCCCTTCACAATGGCCGAGTATTTATCCTTCGAGGAAGTCATGTTTGCAGAAAGAAGCAGTCTTAAACAGAGATCATGGACAAATTGTTCCCTTGACAGCGGAACCTTTTTTAACAGCTCCATCAGAATGCATCACAAACAAAACGACCAAAGAGGTTTTCTGCAACAGTTACAGGGAATTTCGATCCTCTCGACCCCGATGGTGGTTTATCGCTTTATCAGACTGCACAACTCGAACTGGATTAAATGTTACCTATTGGATGTCTCTGACAAACGCCCCACGTGGAAGTTTCTGGAGGGAGCATTTCTCCGCTGATGAATTTTGTAAGAAAACCACCCCCTTTAAGTCCAAATTTTGTCTTCGATTTCATTTGATAAAAACCTCAAATAAAACACAAAACATACAAACACTATTTTAACATACTTCACAGCCCAAAATGCTCTCGAAACAGGGGAAATAGGTGGTTTTCACGAAAATAGGCGGAAAATAGGGAATACATTTTTTAAAATAAAATTAATATATGGTACCATATCATTTTCAACAAACAAACAAAAAATGTCTACCAAAAGAGATGGGTTTTCAACGAAAGAGATGAGTTTTCAATTTAAAAAGACGAACGTTTTAAAAAACAGTTGACTTTTTTTCTTGAAAAGACTATTTTTCAAAACATAAACTTAAAAAAGTCAAATTGTACAATAAAATTGCACAAAAAGGCTTAAAAACAATTATGTTAAACAATCAATTAAAAAAAACATATACTCAAGAATATAAATTTGTGTAACATAATTGCAACTGTTGTTTAGAACTTTCTTGCGAATTTTGAGTATATGTTTTTAAACTAATTTTTTTTTTCATACTTTTTTTAAGCCTTCCTGTGCAATTTCGTTACACAATCTGACTTTTTTTTACAGAGACTCTACAGTTCGTTTCTTTGTACTGTTCTCAAAAGTTTTTAACAAAATAGTTACATTTTCCATAACAAAAAAATGAATGTTTAACAAAGAAGTTCCACTTTCAATCCAGTAGTTTAATTTTCAAGAAAAAAAAATTAATTCTCAACGAAAAATATAATATTTGATATTTCAACAAAGAAAATATTTTAATTAAAAATTTTTAAAAAGTCGAATTTAACCAAAAAGATCTTGACGAAAAATGTAATGGTTGATATTTCAACCAAAAAATATTGTTATTTTAAAGAAAAAAACAGTAGAATTCATTAAAAAATGAGTCTCTAACCAAGTAGTTCAGCTTTTAACCAAATTATTGAATTTTCAAGCCAAAAAGACGAATTTTCAACAAAATAGGTACATTTTCAACAAACAAACCAAAATTTCTACCAAAAGAGATGTGTTTTCAACGAAAGAGATGAGTTTTCAATTTAAAAAGACGAACGTTTTAAAAAACAGTTGAATTTTTTTCTTGAAAAGACTATTTTTAAAAACATAAACTTCAAAAAGTCAAATTGTACAATAAAATTGCACAAAAAGGCTTAAAAACAATTATGTTAAACAATCAATTAAAAAAAACATATACTCAAGAAGGTAAATTTGTGTAACATAATTGCAACTGTTGTTTAGAATTTTCTTGAGAATTTTGAGTATATGTTTTTTTTTAACTAATTTTTTTTTCATACTTTTTTTAAGCCTTCCTGTGCAATTTTCGTACACAATCTGACTTTTTTACAGAGACTTTACAGTTCGGTTCTTTGTACTGTTCACAAAAGTTTTTAACAAAATACGAATGTTTAACAAAGAAGTTCAACTTTCAATCCAGTACTTTAATTTTCAATAAAAAAAAATTAATTCTCAACGAAAAATATAATATTTGATATTTCAACAAAGAAAAGATTTTAATTAAAAATTTCTTAAAAGTCGAATTTAACCGAAAAGATGAATTCACGACAAAAAATGTAATGGTTGATATTTCAAGCAGAAAATATTTGTATTTTAAATAAAAAAACAGTAGAATTAATTAAAAAATGAGTCTTTAACCAAGTAGTTCAGCTTTTAACCAAATTATTGAATTTTCAAGCCAAAAAGTCGAATTTTCAACAAAATAGGTACATTTTCTACCGAAGAGATGAATTTTCAACTAAAATGATGAATCTTTTAACAAAAAAAATGAATTTTCAACAAAGTAATTTAACTTTTCATAAAAAAGTTTAATTCTCAACCCAAAAAGATTTTGGTATCAAATAAAAAACAGTTGAATTCATCCAAAAAGCCGAATTTTCTACAAAACAGTTGTTTAAAAAAAAAATTTAACTGAACGGTTGATTCTTCAATCCAAAAAGACGAATTTTATACAAATCAGTAAAACTTTCAACTCCAGAATATGAATTTTTAACAAAAAAGTTGATTTTTAAACAAATAGTTGAGTTTTCTTCCAAATTAGTTGAATTTTTAACAAAAAAATATTCTTTTTCTACAAAAAGAGATAGATTTTCAACGCAAAAGTTGAATTTTCAAGCCAAAAAGACGAATTTTCAACAAAATAAGAACATTTTCTACCGGAGAAATGAATTTTCTACCAAAAAGGGAAATACTCAACCGAATACATGAAATTTCAATAATTAAATTTTCTATTAAAAAAGATAATATATCAACCACAAATAGAAGTCAAATTTTAAGTTGAAAAAATTAATTAAAAAAAAAAAAAGAAACAATTTTCAACAAAGTAGTTATATTTTCAATCAAAGAGATCACTTTTTAACTAAAATGATGAATTTTCAACTAAAAAAACAACCGAATTTTTAACAAAGTAGTTCAATTTTGAAGCAAGTAGTTTTTTTTTGAATATCGGCTATTAACTTTTTCGTAAAGACTGCATCTCTGGTTGAAAATGTACCTATTTAATTGAAAATTCGTTTTTTAACAACAAAAAAAGTTCACTTTTAAATAAGTAGTTGAATTTTCAACCCAAAAAAAAACTAATTTTCAATAAAATAGGTACATTTTCAACCAAAGCGATGAATTCTTCACGAAAAAATTAATAACCGATATTTGATCCAAAACAACTACTTGGTCGAAAATTTAATTACTTTGTTAAAAATTCAGGCTTTCTTTAGTTGAAGATTCATCATTTTAGTTAAAAATTCATCTCTTTGATTGAAAATATAACTACTTTGTTGAAAATTGTTTGTTTTTGTTTTGGTTGAAAATTAATTTTTGTAAGTTAAAATTAGACTTTTGTGGTTGATATATTATATTTTTTAATAGAAAATTTAATTATTAGATTGAAATTTTATGTATTCGGTTGAATATATCTCTTTTTGTTAGAAAATTTATTTCTTCGGTAGAAAATGTTCTTATTTTGTTGAAAATTTGTCTTTTTTGGTTGAAAATTCAACTATTTGGTTAAAAGTTGAACTACTTTGCTAAAAACTAATTTTTTTCTGAAGATTTCTCATTCTAGTTGAAAATTCATCTATTTGATAGAAAATATACCTATTTTATTGAAAAGTCGTCTTTTTGGATGTGCTGTTTTTTATTTAAAATCAAAACCTTTTTTGGTTGATATATCAACTATTACATTTTTTGTTGAGAATTCATTTTTTTTTGTGAAAATTCTATAACTTAGTTAAAAGTTGCACTACATTATTAAAAGTTCATTTTTTTGTTTAAAGATTCATAATTTTAGTTTAAAATTTACCTCTGTTTGAAAATTAGTCTTTTTTGGTAGAAAATGAATCTTCTTGGCTGAAGATTCATCTTTTTGGTTGAAAATTCAACTGGTTTGTAGAAAATTCGACTTTTTTTATTTAAAATTTAACTATTTGGTTAGAAGTTGAACTACCTTGTTAGCAATTCTTTTTTTGGTTGAAGATTCATCATTTTAGTTGAAAATTCATCTCTTCGGTAGAAAATGTACCTATTTTGTTAAAAAATTTTCTTTTTTGCTTGAAAATTCAACAATTTGGTCAACATATAAACTATTATGTTGAAAAGTCGCACTTTTTAATTGAAATCAACTGTTCTTGATATGAAACTTAAATCTTTATCAGTTGAAATATCAGCTATTACATTTTTCATCCAAAATTCATCTTTTTTTGGTAAAAATTCAACAACTTGGTTAAAAGTTGAACTACTTTGTTAAAAACTAATTTTTCGGTTGGCGATGCATGATTTTAGTTAAAAATTTACTTCTTTGGTTGCAAAATCGTCTTTTTTGGTACAAAATGAATCTTCTTGGCAGAAAATTCATCTTTTGGGTTGAAAATTCAACTATTTAGTTAAATCGTCATCTATTTTTGAAAATGCAATATTTTTATTTGAAATTCTATCAATTTAAAGCGTTTCAATTTGAAAGTATTAATTAGTCCCTACATTAATGTTATTTAAAAGAATCTATTCCTCTATTTTTGTAAAAAATCTGCTTATTTACCCTGTTTGAAGAGCATCTTGGCCTGTGAATCCTGATACCTCTATAAAAATGTTTTTGATTTGCAACTACAAAATTGATTTATCTTCCGGGTAAAATGAAATCTTCGGTTAGAACGGATCACAATGACCAAAATGAGAACCTTAGATAAAAATAGTAACCTTAAATTTGTTCCAGATATTCTGCCTTTGCTGATGGCATTTGCAATCGCCTACTTCATCCTCATCATCCTCAGCATCTTTGTAGCTACCGAGCTGCGTTCAAGAAAACTTCTTCACGTCTCCTACAAAATTTTCATGCTCTCTCTCTGGTTTTATTTAATAGGCCTCATGTTCGAAATCTACTCTTATTCAATTAGAGCCTATATGGGAATCGATTTTCCGGGAGCATCTCTGACTGCGAAACTCTTTCAAGCCTCTTCAGAAACCCTCTTTACGGTGCTGCTCTTGCTCCTAGCTTTGGGATTCACAGTCACCAAAAGTGTCCTTTCCATGATTCAAGTTTGGAGACTCTTGGGCTTCGTCTGGCTCAGTACAATTTTACAACTTTCGCTCTTCATCTACCAGTCAGAGGTCTTCGATCCTGGCCTCGTACTTTACATGTACGAATCACCGCCTGGCTATGGACTTATGGCTCTGAAAATTTGGACCTGGCTAGTCTTTCTGCTCTGCTGTTACAAGACGAGCTTGAAAGCGGTTGGCAAGATCAATTTTTATTCTTTCCTGATGACTCTCGGATCTGGCTGGTTTCTCTTTCATCCCCTCATGGTATAAGATATATTTTCTTCTCTAAATATTGGTTAGAAGAAGACAATCTTACAAGATTTTTGAAATTATTTTCAGGTGCTGATGGTTACTTTCTTGGTGGACAAGTGGATTCGAGAAAGTGTGGCGAAGGGGTGTTCCTTGCTGATGGTCTTTTTGGGACACGCTTTCTTTTTATACTCGACGAGACCAGCGGCTGCTAATGTCCATTTTCCATTTCATATCAGAACTTTCCAAGTGGTTCCAGTAAGTGGTGAAGGTCAAGGTCACAGTTATGAACCCAGAAGTCAAACTGCTGTTCCTGCTTTCACTCTCACTGAGTTGAGACCCAACTTTCATAATAATAATCATAACAATAATATTAGTAGTAGTAACCATAATGGTTTTTAAATGTACAAACCAAAAATTTAATCATTTTCAAACTACAAACATTTTCCGAACCTTTGTCAGCGATTATAATTATTTTTACATTGTAATCTGAAATTAATTGTAACATAGTACTTGTAAATATTGGTAGAGATTTTCGATTGTAACAATACTTAGATAATTCTGAAACTAAATGCATAATCTAGCCATAGCAGGGTAGCCGCTTTAATCGAAGACAGAAATTGTCGGTTTTTTCCCGTTTTTTTTTACGGCATGCAAATATTTTTCACGGCCATCGAAATCTAAAAATTCGAATTCTTACAGCTGACAATTTTTTTATTTGAAGTAATCAAAACTGACATGCAAATTAAAACACTAACATAAAAGTGGAACTCTTCTAAATGTTAATCTTTTAAAATTGAAGCTTAAACCAATTTTTATTCCGAATTTTTGTATTCAAACGCTCAATAATTTATACGTACACAATGGAAGCTTTTAACACATTTCAGTTGAACAATTTTAAATTAAATTCCGTTGAAATGCAAAATTTCAAACTTTTCTAAATCGAACAGTTTAAAAATGTATGGTTAAAAAATATCAATCCACGCTATCATTTTCAATACTCTAATTTTAAGAATGAATCAATAAATTTGTCAATTTTAAAATCTATATTATGTTAAGCAATTTTTAAATTAAAATTTTGTTTACAATGAACACTTTTTAAATTAAAAGTTACATTTTTTTGTTTTTAGTCATTTTAAATTAATAATTGTTCAATTGTTTGTTATTTATACATCGAAATTCCACACTCCAAAATTTTAACGATTCAAGTCTATTTTAAACAATTCAGTTTCAAATTGCACAGTTTTTAATACTTGATTTATAATTTCTCATTTTAAATGAACAGTCAAATATATCTAATTAAGACATTTTTCTTGTTCTTATTAACAAATTTTTCATTGAATGGGTTAAGCATAAAATATTTTAGACTAAAACAATATTTGAATAGGATTTCAAATTGAATAAAAGTGTTTAATTATGAATCCATTAATTTCAAGTTATTTTAAAATTTTAATTGAAAACAGAATCGGAACAGCTCAATTTTTAACGTTAAAATCTGTCAATTTTTTTATTTTGAAAGAATTCAGAATTGACTAGTAAAATCACTTGTTGTTCAATTTTTAATACTCGAACTACAGTTTGATTTTCAAAATCATTCATTAATTTATATTTACAGTTGATCAACTTGAAAGGTTTTTTAACAAATATTTAGTTTCAAACACTGTTAGTTTTTAATTGTTTAAAAAGATGATCAGAGTTCGGATTTTTTTTTAAATCTCATGAATTCTCTATCTGAGAGTCAATTGGATGACAATTGTTTTGCTAAAATATTATTTGCCAAAGGCAACCTGTTTACGAAAAAAACGCTTTTTTCCAATTTACTTTTTTCATAGATTGAAATTTTTACTAAATTCTTATATGTAAATATAACACTTTCTTTAAATTCAAAATTTGATTTTTCTTGAATTTAAAACAGTTAAAAATTGAAGAAAATTGAAAATTGAGTTTTCAGTAGTTGAGAATTAAATAAAATTGAAAATCGAATTTTCAACTGTTAAAAGTTCAAGAAAACACGATTTTTTTATCAAAAACAAGTGTTAAAAATGTTTTCTTTACATAATTTTATATGTGAATTGAATGTATAAAAATTTCAATTTTGGCGAATTAATAGTCATCCAATGGACTCTCATTAGGGAATTTATGAGATTAAAAAAATCCCAACTCAGATCATCTTCTTGTAAGTCTTCAAAACTGCATTCTAAAATTCTTTAAAAAGAAAATGTACGCTTGAAAATGAAGACTCAAAATGGAAAATTTTTAATTAAAAAATTTTAGAATTGCGCATTGTAAACCGAATGATTTCATAATTTAAAAAGTTAGCAATTGAACTTAAAATTTAAAAAAAGTTGAAATCGAACTTATTTTAAATTGCTTTGTGTCACGTGATTGGATAGATTTTTCTTCTAAAAATTTGTGAAATTCCGCGTCGAAAAATAAATTTACTGTCATTTCCTGGTTTTCCGATCCAGCGGCTGCCTTGCATGGTTATGATTAAAAAAATTAGGCTCAAGATGTAACTGAAATAGGTTCAAACTTGTGATAAACATATAAAATACTAAAGCAAATTTGATTAAAGTTCAAAACTAGTTTATTTACAATTAATATCGTGGAATACTGCGTTTCATGCTATTCAGAACATCTCGTTTAATGAAAATTTCATACGTTTTGTATAACACTTTACAAAATTCGTAATTTTCAATGTTCAATGATCAATTATTATCAATCATTAATTATTAAGCACCGCGTGCTCTAGACCTGCTAGAAGCAGAATAACAAGCTTTATTGCGAAAGCTAAAGCAAATGTGCAAAGATAATTCTTCGCTTATTGTATAAAGTGGGAACAATTTTTATGAAAGGTATAAAATATGTACAATGAAGCTCCTTCGTGCCTTCGACATGATTATGTCGCTGTTCTGATGACTAAAAATTACTAGTGTGTTATTCATGATTAAATTATACAACTTTTACACGAAGTTTACATTTTTTAAATTATCCTCTCTAAATAATAATTCGAAACTATCACAAATCACAAGAACCGTCTAGCCAACCGTCTTTCCATCTTTGATCCACGAGTTTGCAATCGAATTCTGGTTTTCCTATTTTTCTGTTTACCTCGTTGTGGATTCTGCAGAGCCATTGACTTAAGTGACTCTGGGATGATGTTTTTGGGGGACTTTTTTTTAATTGTACTTGCAAATCTTCGGCACAAGGGGCACAGGGGTAAAATTTTGAGAAAATGTAGAAGAAGGTACTCATGTCCTTTTGCTGGTCCGTCGTAGGTTTTTCTGGATAATAAGCTGCCATTGTGTGAAGAAATGCCCATGTTTTTGAACCTAATTCATCTTTGTCGAGAGGACAATCTTTGCGAACTGCCGCGGCTGCTTCTGATGGTTTCTCATCCTTCGTTTGCTAGAATACCGAAAATGATTCTTATTTTTTAAATATTCTTTGTTTCTTGAAATCCAGTATTACATTTCAAATTGTTTAAAAGAAATTATTAGAATTGTTATGTGTATAAGACAGACTCGTGATTTGAAAACAAACATTTAAAAGCAGCTTTGAGCTTTTTTGGTCTAGTCTTGTAACATTTTTAATATAGAATCTTTTAGAAATGGAATAAAATAATTTTAAATGATCATTCTCAGGGCTGCCACAGCCTAACTGACTTGAAAGAAGTGAAAAAGTGACATATTTAAACTAAAAAAGTAACTACTTTCTAACCCAAAAAGTGACTAATATGCATGAATAATGTGAGTAATATTCTTTTGAACTTAAAAGAATTTGATTCATAACACTTCAAAACAATTCAAGTTAAATTAAAAAGAATTCAAATAAATTTGTTGAAATGCCGAAGAATTCAAGGCGAGTTTAAAAGAATGCAGGATGAATTAAAAAAGAACTAAAGAAAATTAATACACTGAATTAAGTGAATCTAGAAGAATTCAAGTGAATTAAAAAAAAAATCAAGAGAATTTCGAGAAATTCAAAAGAATTTAAAAGAATTCAGGATAGATTAATAGGAATTCAGGATGAATTCTAAATAAAATCAAGTGCATTGCACAAAATAATTGAAAGTCTTTTCCAATCTTTGAAACCTTACAAAATACTTTACTTTCTGTGAATAAATTCTTTAAAATCCATTAAAATATTATGAAATCCCGTGAAATTATACAAAAATTGATCATATTTCCTGAAACCCTAAAAAACGGATTAAAATACCTGTATAATTATTCCATATCTTCTTAAATTCTAAGAAATTCTTTAAAACCGCATGCATTTTTTTTCAAATCTCATAAAATAATTAAAATCTTTGGAAATCTCTTGAAACTTGTTTAATATCTTGAAACTACCTTAGAATCTCTTTAAATACTCTAAAATAATTAAAATTCTTTGAAATCCCTTCAAACTATCAAAATCAATTGCAAATTCCTTGAAATCTTTTTAAATCCCCTAAAATATTTCAAATCCTTTGAAATCCCATTAAATTACTGAAATTATTTGAAAATTCCATTGAATGTTGTAAAATGCCATAAGATATTTGAAACCCTTTAAATTCTTCTGACGAGCCTTGACATTTTTTTAATCTTTTAAAAATACCCCAAAATCTTTCAAATTGTTTGAAATACTTCCAATTACTGGAATTAATTTCAAATTTCTTGAAATCTTTCGAAATATCCTAAAATATTTAAAATTCTTTAAAATCTTTTGTAATACCTTGGTTAAAATACTTTGAGAGCTTTTAAAACCCCTTAAAATCATTGAAATCTTAGAAAATCTTATAAAATTCCTTAGAATATTTTAATATATCCAAAAACCTTGTAGGTCCAATAAAATCTTTTCACAATCTATATCTTCCGAAGTTCTAGCGAATTCTTTAAGCCCCCATTAAAATTTGTTTAAATCCTTTAAAATCTTTCACATCGTTGACAATTTCTTGGAAATGTATTAATCTCTTGAAAATGCCTTGAAATCTTTTAAAACACCGTGAGATATTTAATATCCTTTAAAATATTTAGAAATTCCTTAAAACTTTTTAAAACTCTTTTTAATTTCTTGGAAGTTTTTAAAATATCCTAAAATCTTTAAAATCCTTTGGAATTCCTTCAAATTATTGAAATCTGTTAATAATTGTAGAAATATTTGTAAATATCCTAAAATATTTCAAAAGAATTCCAGAATATTCAGAAATAATATTCACTAAAGTGATCTTTTTATTTAAAAAGTGACTATAGTGACTTTATCTTTAGTTTAGTCACTTTTTTCTCAAATCATTTAAAAAAAAATGTGTTGAGGAAAAAAGTCACTAAAAGTGACTGTGTGGCAGCCCGGATTATTCATGGCAGTTACTTAAAGTACTTCTCACAGAAATTCCCTAACGTTTGCAATTTTTTTCTTCAAAATCCGTGACTATCCCTGACCAACAAAATTCCCTGACCTGTCCCTGATGTCTAGGTTTTCCCTGAGTCATGATCTACGACCACACTGGTTAGTTTATGGTGAGGAGTTTTAATCACTGTTGTAAATTGGTGTACACTCTGCTATGTAATCCCATATAATCTTGTGTAATCCAATTTAATCTCGTATAATCCCAAGTAATCTGGTTTAATCCCATGTAATTTTGTGTAATCTCTTGTAATATTTTGGTATATTGATAGATACAAATTTTTACCTTTTTAATCACTATTAATATAGATTATGAGACGATTTCATAGGACCTATAAGGTTTTAGCCTATACTAAAATATTTCAAGGCATTTTATAAGATTTACGAGGCAAGGGATTTTAAAAGCTCTCAAAGTATTTTAATAAAAGGTAATACCAAAGATTTTAAAGAATTTTAAAGATTTTTTGATATTTCAAAAAATTCCAAGAAATCTGCAATTTATTTCAGTAATTTGAAGTATTTAAAAGAATTTTAAAGATTTTAGGGTATTTTTAAGAGATTAAAAAAATGTCAAGGGCTTTAAAAAGATTTTAAAGAATTTGAAATATCTTAGGGTATTTTTAATAGATTTCTAAAAAACTGAAGTGATTCCAAAGAATTTTAAAAGGGGTATTTTAAAACATTCCCAAGAATTTTTAAGAGCTTTAAGAAGTTTCAAGGAATTTCAAAAGATTTCAAATATCTTAGGGTATTTTTAATAGATTTCTAAAAAACTAAAATGATTCCAAACAACTTGGGGTATTTTAAAACATTCCCAAGAATTTTTAAGAGCTTTAAGATCTTTCAAGGAATTTCAAAAGATTTCAAAGGATTTGAAATATTTTATGGTATTTTAAAAAATTCAATGGAATTTTCAATTAATTTCAGTAATTTAATGGAATTTCAAAGGACTTGAAATATTTTAGGGTATTCTAAAAGATTTCAAGGCATTTTCAAGAGCTTTAAAATGTTTCAAGGTATTGCAAAAGATTTCAAGGCATTTTTTATTCATTTCAAAGAATTTGAAACATTTTAGCGTATTTTAAAATATTCCAATGCATTTTTGAAAGATTTACAAAATTTAAAGAGATAAACAAACATTTGAATTATTTTAAGCGATTTGAAAAAAAAATTGCATGCGGTTGTAAAGAATTTCTTAGAATTTCGGAGGATATGGAACAATTTTACAGGACCTATAAAATTTAAAAATATTTTAAAAGATTCCAAGAAATTCCATAAAATTTCCGAAGATTTGTAGGGATTTTAAAAGATTTCAGGGTATTTTGATATATTTTCCAGGATTTCAGGAGATATCATTTCATGTAATTTCATGGGATTTTATAATATTTTTAGATTTGAAAGAATTTATTCTAAAAAATTGAGGTATTTTGTAGGATTTGAAAGGTATTCAAATATTTTCAGGTATTATCAATGATTTCAAACAATCTTAAAGATTTTAGGATATTTTAAAAAATTTCAAGAGATTTTTAAAAGCTTTAAAAAGTTTCAAGGGGTTTTATAAGATTTTCGAGGATTTCAATTATTTTAAGGGATTTTATAACCACTCAAGGTATTTTAATCAAAGATTTTAAAGAATTTTAAAGATTTTAGGATATTTCAAAAAATTCCAAGGCCCCTATTATTCCTGATTCCAGTATTTTGAATAATTTCAAAGAATTTGAAAAATTTAAGGGTATTTTTAATAGAATAAAAAAATATTAAGGAATTTTAAAAAGATTTTAAAGGATTTGAAATATCTCAGAGTATTTTTAATAGATTTCAAAAATTTGAAGTGATTCCAAAGAATTTTAAAGGGTTATTTTTTGAAATTGAAAAAACCTAAGAAAATAAAAGTTCTTAGAAGAATAATATAAATTAGTTGATTATGGTAGATTATGGTAGATATATTTTAAATAATATATTTTTTAAATACTGTATACAATTATAAAAATATACTTAATTGCTGTGCAAAAAAACCTTTAAAAAAGGTATGGAAAACCTTATTCAAACAATTGAGGACCTTGACACATCACACTTCCGGATTCACAGTCAATCATCAATGCCTCATTTTCCCGCAAAAAAAAATTTTAAAATTATACTTTTTAAACATTAAACAAAAATTAACTTATTTAAAAAAATTGTCCTTAATAACATTCAATTTTTGAAATATATTTGAATCTTACCAGGAAAAAAAATTTTTTAAATATGCAATTAACCATTTTTGCTGCCTTAAAAATAAAATAATAAAATGTAACTTAATTTTTTGTTCAATCGAGTAAGTACAGAACTTAAGATATTTGTCGTGCCAATAAAGATATCTCCGAAAAAAGGTTTTGTATGAATTAAAAAATTGAATTAATATTAATAATGATGCCATTTGAAATAAAAAACATTTTAAATGAAAATTTGTTAAGACTTAGAAAAATCATAATATTATACTAACTTTCTTTGCAATGGAATTTTTTTCATACTATCGCTTCTTACCAATTTTTGAAAAATGCTTGAATTATAATAAATGATGGCTTCTTTTTTTTTGGGGGGGGGGGGGGAATTCTCTACAACTCTACTGTTTCCAATTTTGAAAGCAAATTTTTCTACGGCTGAAAAAAATTAAAACAATTTAAGAAAAAGAATTTTTTAAACAAATAACTCTATTTGAAAATTACAGACTTATTTTAAAAACTGGAAACAGTAGAGTTGTAGAAAATGTTTTTCCAGCAAAAATAAGTCATCTTTTAAGTAATCAAGTAATCAATCAATCAAGTAGTCTTTTTAAAAAATCGCTTCCAGCTCTATAAAATCTTTTAAGAAAACAAAAAAAAAACAAATTCAACTATTTAAAAAAATTGGTAAGAAGCGATTGTAAGAAAAAATTTTTTTACAAAAAATATTGTTAAAATAATTATTTTTCGTTCGTTTGAAATTTTTTTTATACAAAATTATGTTTTTTCTTTCATAATACGTGACTAATGATATTTATATTCTTAAAATCATGGATAATCTTTGCCAGATACTTAAGTTTTGCTATGAAAAGAAACCTAAGAAAAAATGTCCAATATCAATTATATTTCTGCATTAATTCAGAGATTAAATCTTTAAATTTTTTTAAGAATACGTCACAGTCCCTTATATTATCAGTGATTTTGATATCTCTTTTTTCAGTTGAGTTTTTCAATTTTAATCCCGTGTAATCTTGTATGATCTGGTGTAATCCGATGTAATATTATGTAATCCCATGTAATATTATGTTTTCCCGTATTATTATGTAATCCCATATAATTTTCTGTAATCCCACATGTAAATCTTATGTAATCCCATATGTAATCTGTTATAATCTTATGTAATCCTGTAATCTTGTAATTTACACGAAAAATCGAAGTGGTTAATCCTTCGGTTCACGGTATAGAATACAAAAAAGTATAATAATTATTTTATAATAAAATTAAGTTTACAAGACATACCCGTCTAAATTTCAAGTAAACAGAAAATATATTTATGCATTTCAGAGAATATCTATAAAAGTAAACATAAGATTAGTTTTTAAAATTTAAAGCTTAAAAAATTTAGCTTTCTCTAAAATATTATTATGATCCAATAATGATAGCACCAAAAGTTTGACATAAAAATTGTTTTTGAATAAAGCATAATAAAAAGAAGTTTTGGTCAAAGAATCTTGTAATTATAAAAAATAACAACAAAAAAACCCTTAGATAAATAAAAAATTTTATTCAAAAAAATAATAAGAAACAAATTCAAAAATAATATTGCATGTCACCTAAAAAATATATTTTTATTTAAAAATGATGAAAATGTCACTGTATTTACAACAAACATATCTACCTTTTCCGAATCGAAAGTCTTTTTTTGAATCTTCGCCCATGTCTTAAAATCCGTACAAGTTCGACAAGGCTTTTCTTGTGTCATTTTTTGAAATATTAACTTTCCAACACTTTTATATAAAGTCAAAAATAAAGAGAAAAAAGTTCAACATTTGTCGTTGCTGATCGTCATGCCGACATAACCTTTCTAACCTCAAAACCGGGGCCCGATAATTTTGTGTAGTCATTTCCGGTCGAACCCCAAAGTGATTGGTCCATATTTAAAAATCTAACCAATCAGTAAATTGGAATGAACGGAAAACAGCTTCTGCTAGAAAGCAACATTAAAAATGACGCTTCTCCATCGTTTTTGATTTTAGAGTGATAAAAAATGTAAAAAAAAAACAATTCGAAATGCTTTTTCTGGGTTTCGAAAATAGGAATAAATTTGTGATTATAATTTGACGTGAAGTGCCGATGGTTTTAGTAATAAGTTGAGAAAAAAAGTGCTTAAAATGGATAATATTGAACTGTTATTTTTTGATACATTTTCACATGACATTTCAGAGGTATATGAGCTTCATATAATCGATTTTAATCTATTATTACTTTTTTGCAGTGTCTAAACTTAGTCTCTTTCTGTTTTGTAGGAACTAAACTTGGATTTGGTTCAGTTTCCAAAGCCAGTGTATATAAGTGAGGTTAGGATTATTCCACTAGGTGCGCGAGTTCAGGCCGATTTTCCCGGAGGCGTTCGTCTTGGGTGAGTTATTTTATTTCTCTGGATATTTCATTATAAATTTGATTAAATTCCACCTTTCCTCCTTCCTTTGCTCACATTTTCGGATCTCTACAGTAGAAGCTAAAATCAAAAAATTCAATTGCTCCGAAAGGGTTTTTTGTTTATTTTCATTTTCGGGAAATTTGGTCACAAAATTCTGCAGAAATATATTATTCTCGTTTGCACTCATTCAGAATTATATACATAAGCTTAATAGTGATTTTATTATATTTTGAAATCAAGTGTTCGTGCTTAAATTTTGGTGAAAATTCCGCTTTTCATTTCCGCCTTTCTAACACATTTTTATGTTAGAAAAAGAACTAATTTTCTTTAGAGATCAATCAATAACTTTATATTTTTATTTCTTCAGTTTTATTTCATTTCGAAATGTTGACCAATTCAACATTACCGGTCATTCCCCGGAGTTTTCCGTGTTCGCAAAAATTTTTCACGGTCATCGAAATTAAAAAATTCGAACTTTTAAAACTGAAATTTTTTTATTTGAAGTAATCAAAACTGAACTGCTAATTAAAGCACTCAAATAGGAACTCTTAGATTTTTAACTTTTAGCATTGAAGCTTAACCAATTTTTAATTTAAACGATCAATAATTTACAGACATTGAATGGACACTTTTCACACTTTTCAATTGAACAATTTTAAATTAAGTGCCATTAAACTGCAAAATGAAAATTTTTGATCTTTTATAAATTGAATAATTCGAAGATTTCTGTTAAAAAATATAAATCCACGCTATCATTTCAATGCTCTAAATAACAAATAATCCTCTCTTTCAGCTAATGTCAATAAAATTGCTGAAAATAAAACATGTCCCTTTTCCAATTCAGAAAAAATTGAAAACAATATTTCCACCCTTCCAAGTCACTAAAAATCTTTAAAAATAAAGAGTCTTTTCTTCCAGTTCCGAAAAAATAGCCCAAATTTCGTCGCTTCCAGCTCTATAAAAATATTAAAAATAACAAAACTTCCCTCTTCTAATTCAGAAACAATTGAAAACCAAAATTTCGTTCTTCCAACTCAACAGCAATGTTAAAAATAAAACATGTCCCTCTCCAAATGCAGTATAACATTGAAAATAAAAAGTTCCCACCTTTTAGCTGAATGATAAAAATACCAAATTTTCCGCGGTCCACTCAATAAAAATGTTAAAAGGACAACATTTCCCTATTCCAATTCAGAAAAAATTGAAAACCAAAATTTCTCCCTTCCAACTCAACAAAAATCTTAAAAACAAAAAATTTCTCTTACAATTTATAAGAAAGTTGAAAATCAAAAATTCTTCCCGTAAACTCGATAAAAATATTTAGAGAAAAAAAACCGATTCCAATTCAGAAAAAAGTTGAAAATCAAAAATTCTTCTCGTAAACTCGATAAAAATGTTTAAAAAAAAAACCTATTCCAATTCATAAAAAAATAAATAACTAAAATTTAATTCCTTCCAACTCAATAAAAATGATAAAATTAAAAAACTGCCTCTTCGAATTCTGAAAAAATTGAAAACTAAAATTTCCTCCTTTACAACTCAACACTAAATCATCAAATCACCAAAAAAATTAAATAAAAAATTCGTCCCATAAACTCAATAAAAATTTTAAAAACAAAAAAGCCCCTCTTCCAATTCAGAAAAAAGTTGAAAATCAAAAATTCTTCTCGTAAACTCAATAAAAATGTTAAAAAGAAAAAAAACCTATTCCAATGCAGACAAAAATAAAGGACCAAAATTTAATTCCTTCCAATTCAATAAAAATGATAAAATTAAGAAAATGCCTCTTCGAATTCTGAAAAAATTGAAAACCAAAATTTTCTCCCTTGCAACTCAACACTAAATCACCAAATCATCAACAAAATTCGTCCCATAAACTCAATAAAAATCTTTTTAAAAAAAGTCCCTCTTCCAATCCAGAAAAAAAAAACAAAGTTTCATCATTTCCAACTCTATGAAAATCTAAAAAATAAACAATCTTCCTTCTTCCAATTCAGAAAAAATAATCAAAACTAAAATTTCGTCCCTTCCAACTCAACAAAAATGTAAAAAATAAAAGATTTCCCTTTTCCAATTAAGAAAAAAAACATTACCAAAATTGCATCCCTTCCAACTCAACAAAAATGTTCAAAATAAAAAATTTGGCTCTACCAATTCAGAAAAAAAATGTGAACAAAATTCTTCCCACAAACTCAATAAAAATGTCAAAAAGAGAAAAATGGCCTCTTCCATTTCAGAAGAAAAATAAGTAACCAAAATTGCATCCCTTCCAACTCAACAAAAATTACAAAAACAAAAAAGTTCCTGTTCCGATTCGGAAAAAAAATTAAATACCAAAATTTCTTCCCTTTCTTTTAAAATTAGAATTATGAAATTCCAACGTTTTTTTATACGTAAATCCTTTTAAGTTGAATTATTGTTATTCTTCTAAAATTACTAATTATTTAATTGTTGTTTTTCAATATCTGATTTATAATTGCTCATTTTAAATAAATAGTCAAATATTGCTAAATATTAAAAAAATTATAAATTGAATTGGATAAAAATGGAATATTTTAAAGTGAAACAATATTTGAATAGGAATTAAAATGGAATAAAAGCGCTTAATTATGCATCTATTAATTAGAAATTATTTTAAAATTGAGGATATTTTGTAAAGTTTTAATCGGACGTTTAAATTTATTTAATTACTAAAGCTTTCGAATTGAAGAAGTTCAATTTTTAACTTTAAAATCTGTAAATTATTTACTTTTCAGCAGATTCAGAATCGTCTAGTAAAATCAATTATTGTTCAATTATATTACAACACTCGAACTACAGTTCAGTTTTAAAAATTAGTAATTAATTTATATTTTTATTTAATCAATTTAAAACTTTTTTCATAAAAAATTCTCAAATTCAAACGCTTTTAATTTTTAATCTTTCAAGTCCTCAAAACTGCATTTTAAAATTCTTTAAATTAAAAATGTCCTCTTATAAATGAAGACCTAAAATGGAAACTTTGTAAAGTAGAAGATTTTAGAATTGCACCTTGTAAACGGAATGTTTTATTAATTGAATAAGTTAATAATTAAACTTAACATTTAAAAAGTTTTTAACCGAACTTATTTTAAATTGCATTCTATCATATGATATGAAATTTGTAATATTTCAAGTGACTGGATAAATTTTGTTTTTAGAGCCACGAACCCTTCTCAATTTGAAATAGAATTTTTCGTGAACGACCTGAGCAAGCCAGGAGCATCGACTTTCGAATCTCTAGGAGGTTTGGAATACAAGCAGAATATACACATCCAACTTGAATGTGAACGCAAACAAATTCCGACAGACGGATTAGTTCTCCGTGGCTGGTACACAACGATAACTCTAGCCGTTTATGGAACTTTGACCAAGTCAATTAGCAATCCCCAGGAGGTTCCAAGCTCAGCCCCAACCTCGACTGTACCTGTCGCGGCCCCAGAAGAAGCTCCAGTCAAGGAAGTCACAATCCCTGCTCCGGAACCTGAAGCCGAATGGTTCTTCGAAAACCAAGCTCAGAACAATTCCACTGTAAGTTCCCAGTATAATTTACAATTGCACAATTTCATTTCAAACTATTTCTTTTGAATGGTCCATGGTTCAAATTGTTCGAGGGGTTGAACACTCGACTTTTGAGTGTACACCAAATTTCAAGATTTCAAAGAATTCAACATATTTCACAAATATTTCAAATGTTCCCAAAGATTTCAAATTAAAATTTCAAACAAGGTTCCCTGTAAATGACTTACATCCAGAGCTGCGAACACCAAAAATATTTTTCTCGATTTTTTATTTTGGATGTCTTACAACTATTTTTCGATCAAAAAAATCTCGGCCGAAGCTGTTCTTGAAAAAAATCCATTTTTAATGTAAAAAATTTTAATGGAAAGTAAGGGAATTTTCGAGAAACCAGGCCTCGGAACGGGTTACTTTTGAGTAACTTGGTTACTTTTTTGATCCGCGGTTACTAAAAAGTTACTTATTTTATGAAAAGGTTACTTTTGGTTACATTTTTTGCCCGAAATGACGAAATGAATTAATTCATTAATCGTATTTTTTTAAAACTTGTGAAAAATGTAAAAACTCCAAAATTTTCAGTAAATTTGTAAAATGTATAAAAAGGGCTATCATTTGAATTATTATGAATCCTGATCAAAATTTGCAATTTAGCTAAAATTGCTAGTTTTTAATTTAAAATTTAAATCTTTTCTGTTGAAATATCGACCTATGTATTATATTTTTCAATGAGAATTTATCTTCTTTGGGTGAAATTCGTTAAAAGTTGAACAATTTTGGTTAAAACTTAATTTTTTTGTTGAAACTTCATCATTTTAGTTCAAAATTCTTTTTTTTTGGTAGAAAATTAATATTCTTGATTAAATATCATCCTTTTATCTAAAAATACATCATTTTATTTGAAAATTCGTCTTTTTCGGTTGAAGATTCCCCTGTTTTTGTAGAAAATTCAACCATTTGGTTGACAGACAACTTTTTAGTCAGAAATCCATACTTACTGGTTGAAAATTGAACTGTTTTTTTAAATTAGTTTTTTTAGCTTAAAAACTCAACAATTTGGTTGAAAAATAACCTATTTTGTTGAAAAATCGTCTTTTTTTTAATGAATTCTACTGTTTTTTATATTAAATTAAAATCTTTTTTGGTTATTATATCAACTATCACATTTTTCGTTAACAATTCAACTTTTTTAGTCAGAAAAATTCAACCATTTTGTTAAAACTTGAACTACTTTCTTAAACATACTTTTTTTGTTGTTGAAGATTCATAATTCTGGAGGAAACTTTGTCTTTTTTGGTAAAAAAGCTTTCTTTTTTGTGACTTTTTTGCCACATTATTGTTACTTTTCGGTTACTTTTTTGAGAGAAGTATGGTTACTATTTTACTATTTTTTGAAACTTGAGCAGTTCCGAGTCCTGATAAACTTAAGTTGAAGTTAATTGTATTGTGTTCTTGAAAATTCAACAATTTTGTTAAAGTCATTATTTTTGGTTGCGGATTCAACTATTTTGTTGAAAATTCGTTTTAATTAAATTCATCATTCGGGTTGAAAAATCTTTTTTTGTTTGTTAAAAATTTAACTATTTTGTTGAAATTTTTTTTTAACTGAACATTTAATTATTCCATGTTTGGTTGAAAATGTATCTTCAGTTGAAAATTCAACTCTTATTTAAGTTAAAAATGTATCTATTTTAGGTGAAAATTCGTCTTTTTTGGTAGAAAAGTTATCTCATTAGTTGAAACTTCAATTAAATTCATTTCGCTGGTTGAAAAATTAACCATTTTGTCGAAAATTCGTTTTTCTTATAGTAGAAAATTAATTTTTTAAACTGAAAATGCAACTTTTCAATTTTTGTTTTAAAATTTATCTTTTTTAGTTGAAAGTTCATTTATTTTTCTGAAAAGTCGTCTTTTTGGGGCTGAAAGTTCAATTATACATTTTGGATGTTTTTTTTTCCTTTATTGCCTGAAAAATCTTTCTTGGTTGAAAATTCAACTCTTTTGTTGAAAATTCTTCTTTTTGGTTGAAAAATTAGTCTGTTTTGGTTTAGTTCAATTATTTTTGGTTCGAAATTAAAATCTTCTAATGTTGAAATATCAAATATGACATTTTTTGTTGAGAATTCTTCTTTTTTGGTTAAAAATTCAACTATTTAGTTGAAAATTGGGTCACCCAAAAAAATTTTGTTTGCCATATAGTTAAGTTTTTTTAGAAACTTTGACTTCAAAAGAATTTAAATGTAAAATTAATATTTAATTTTGTTTATTTTATAATTTATAATAATTTATTTTTAAAACGAAACATGTGGCGCATTTATGCCTTGAAACACGTGGTGTGACGTCACACGCCTTCAAAGTCGAAGAAAATACATGTCAGTTTGATAAAAACAATCCAAATAATGACTCATCAAGGTTTTTGGGCTAAGCGGGTTTATTTTTGTGGAGTATCAGCATGCCTGAATACGTTAAAGCCAGTTCGGATAATTTGCCAAAAGTGAGTACACTTATGATAAGCGATTTTTTTTGCGAAGTGCTCCAATTTCAGCGTTACTGAGATTCGAGAAAAAGGGAAAAATAAAGCAAATGGGATCAATTTTGTACTGAATAAAATATTCGCTCTTTAGTAGACACTTTTTTTTAAATATAGCAGCATGTTTCCAAAGTTAAAAAATTTCCTCTTTTTATAATACATGTGTAAATAAACGATTTGGTTTTGGAGGTTAGAGCTCACATACATCCCGGCATCCCATATATATAACACCGATGAACATCAGTCAATTACGGGTTTAATGTTATCAAAACAAAATGATATTTTATATTTTTCTATTCATAATCAAAATATTTACTTAGGTTGAAATGAACTTCGCAACATATGCTGTTGACATTTAACGTGTTGTATAGGGCACATATGTCACGCCGAACAAATATGTACCATTTTTTTCGCTCCTCACCTTTGGGTATAGATATAAATAATTTGCGTGGATTTTTTGACAGCGGTGTTCTTACATTTAGGCACAAAATACCAATGGTAGCACTATTTTCTTTCCATTTTTACGAAAAAAACGTGAATCGCCCGGCTTATTTACATGCTTTTGAAGGCGTGCGACGTCACATCAAGATGGCGGAATGGGCGCGAAAGAAATAGGAATTTGAAATGTGTTAGGGAGACCGGGACGGGGCGGGACACCGGAGTAAGACGGGACACCCGATTTCCTCTTAAGTTGCATGGTTTTCAGTACTTCTCTGTTTAGAAATAGGTAGAAGAACTGATTCGTCAGTTCTCAAAAAATAAAAAATAAAAAATAGTAAATAGTACAATAAGAAAGTAACGATTGAAATTTCCGGAGGTTGATTCTGTTATTTTAAGGTAACTAGAACATTGTGCGCGCTATACACGCTCTAATTAACCTTTCTTTAAAAAAAATTGGTTCATTTCCAACATTTTGTTATGGTTTACAGAAGTTTCTTTATTGTAACAACAAAATTTAAACAAATAAAAAAAATATGTTAGTTTCTTTATTGAAAATTATTTTTTCTAGCTGAAAATTTAACTATTCCATTTTTTGTCGATCTTTTTTATAAACATTTAATGTTCATGGTTGGAAATTCATTTCTTGGGTAAAAAATGTAACTATGAGGTTGAAAATTCCTTTAAAAATTGAAAATTTGGTTGAATATTCATGTTTTTTTTTTTAATTAACCTGTTTTGGTTGAAAATTAATTACTTTGGTTGAAAATTTAACTATTTTATGAAAATTGATCTATTTTCTTGAAAGTTTGTCTTTTTTTAATAGAAAATTCATATGTAGGGTTGAAAATTCAATTATTGGGTTAAAAATTCATTTCTTTGGTTAGAGATTCCCTATTATAGTTAAAAATTAATTACTTTTCTAAAAAATTTAACCAGTTTGTTGAAAATTCATTCTTTTTGGTTGAAAATTAATTTTTTCGACTGAAAAATTAACTATTTTATGTTTGGTTTAACATTTATCATGATCAGTTGAAAATTGAGCTATTTTGTTAAAAATTTCTGTATTTTGTTAAAACTTTGTCTCTTGTGGTAGAATATTAATCTTCTTGGTGACTAATTCACCTTTTTGGTTGAAAATTCAAAAATTCGTTTGGAAGATCATGTATTTTATTAAAAATTAATCTTTTTTGGAAGAAAATTAATCTATTTGGTTGAAAATTAATTTCTTTAATTGAAAACTAGTTTTTTCTATTGAAAAATAATTTTTTTTAACTGAAACTTTAACTATTCCATTTTTTTCGAAAATTTATCTTTTTTGCTAAACATTTAATCTTCTTGGTTAAAAATTCATATGTTCGGTTGGAAATTTAACTGTATTTTGTTGAAAATTCATCTATTTTGATGAAGATTTGTCTTTTTTTGGTAGAAATTTCATCTTTTGGATTGAAAATTAATTTCTTTGTTGAAGATTCATTATTTTAGTTAGAGATTAATTGCTTTTCTTAAAAATGTACGTATTTTGTTGAAAATTCGTTCTTTTTTGTTGAAAATTAATTTTTTTGGAATGAAAATGTAACTATTACATGTTTAGTTTAACATTTATCGTCTGCAGTTGAAAATTAAGGTATTTGGTGGCAGCTTTTTGGTAGAAAATTAATCTTTTGAATTGAAAATTCAACTACTGGTTTTGGTTTTCAAAAATAATTATTTCAATTTAAATAATATACTGAAAATATTTTTAAAACGGTAATTTATCACCTGTTGAAAAAAAACAGGTTTTGGTTGATATTTGAGAATAAAGTTACTTTTGTTCATGTCAAATACAAACTTTAATTCTGCTGAATAGGTCTAGCTTTGCATGAATAATAAAATTTTACATTAGTAAATCTTACATTTTCGTCAGTTTTCTTATGCACACAAATGTGACATTCTTTGTCACTGCCCTTCAACGGAAACTGAAGTTCTTAATTATGTGTGTTAATTTGGCAACATTCTTTCCTTAAAGTTTTTCAAATTACCCAATCGGGATTGAAAAAAAGCGACAACAATATTTTCGTAATGTTCGTGACACTCCTATTTTTTAGAGAAAGATTTAAACTGGAAATGAATTACTGATAATTTCAGAATATACGTTTTCTATAACGCTTATTGCGAAGATTAATGATTGAATTTTATTTAAATAAGTGAGCTTTATGCATTTTTTTTGAAGACAAATGATTAATATTTAGATATAAATGAAAATTACAATTTGGGGCGGAACTGGACACGTGTTGGGGCGAGTATTTACATTTTTTTCATAAAACCTAGATTATTTTCAAGAACGGCTTCGGCAAAGATTTTGTTTTTTATCAAAAAATAGTTTCAAGGCATCCCTGATACAAAATTGAGAGAAACATTCTTAGTGTTCGCATCTTTGTGTTGAAGTCATTTCATCGGAATCATGAAAAGATTTTAGGCCTCACAGTCCCCATGGGATAAAAATAGGGTACAACGGATACTTTTTTCATAGGTATAGGTAGTCATTTTCATGTTTTATAAAATTACTTTTTTAGCTAGCTTTGTAAAATCCTTTAAGCAGCTCAAGATTTCCTATTTCGATAAAAATACAGTAAAAAAATAATCAAGAAGAGCTGAAAGAATGAAAAATAGATAAATAGCATAATTTGAAAATTATAATTTCAGAGTTCATCTATTTTTAATTTTTGCAGGTTTTCTTGATTTTGTTCTACTGTATTTCTATCAGTAAAAAGTTTTAAGGTATTTAATAGATTTTTTAGACATAGGTAGAAAAAGATCATTTTTAAATATGTTCTCAAGTATACATTTTTGTTAAACAGTGCCCTGTCAAAGATAAAATTATCTCTTATACATATAAAAATCTATCCATTTTTTTAAAGTCAAAAATATCAAAATATATTGCATTTTCAACAAAATAGTTTAATTTTCGATGAAAAAAGAGGAATTTCGAACCAAAAAAATTAATTTTCAACAAAAGAGTTGAGTTCTCAACCCAAAAAGTAGAATGCTTCAGAATATATTTGACTTTTAAACCCGAAAATATAAATTTTTAACAAAAAAGTTCATTTTCAACCAAATAGTTGAATTTTTAACAAAATAGTTGAACCCTTAATAATAAAAAAATCCATTTTCCGCTAAAAAGATGCATTTTCAACCAAAAAAGATGAAATTTCTATCAAAAGAGATGATATTTTAACCCAAAAAGACAAGAAACAAGGGAAAAGGAGGATTTTTTAAAGAAGGGTGTAAGATGGGAATAGGAGAAAGAGTCTGAGAGACTTTTCAGACCTACAAAAATGTTGTAAAAGATTGGGATCCACGACAAGCTACAATAATTCTGTGTCTCTTTTATCACGAATTTGAGTTTTGAGTCTCAATTTGGTATTGCTAAAGCTTGACCCTCTTAAATCAAAAATTCTTTTATTTTAAGCGCTTAAATGTCAAACGTTTTCTTGTTAAAATTATTAAGTTTTAGTCGCTTCAAGCTTTGAATTACCAAAAAAATAAGTCCAATTTGAAGTGGTAGTATTTTGAACAATTTAAATGTGATATCGTCTTTTGATATTTGAATTTCAAATTGTTTAAGCATTAAGGCTTTATATTTGAAACAAATTAAGTTTAAACCAAACAATTTTATTCAGTTACATTATGTAAATTTGCAATTTAAAATTATTCAATTACAAAAGCTTTAAATTTGAAATTATCCAGAACTATTTTTGGTTGACTTAGGAGATAATCATGGGTCCTAAAGGATCCTAAGGGTCGTAAGGAATACTAAAGAAGAGATTCCAAGATATTTATGACACCGAAAAAGTGCAAAGTTTTAACACCTCGTGTGTATTAAAAATTAACAAAATGTAGGCTGTTGACTGAAAATAAGGCACTATAGGGACCAAATCTTAAAAATAGGGGAACACAGCTGAATATTGCGTACAATAGGGGTTATAGGGATCGGTCTGTAAGGTTTGTAAGACATAAATTGCAAAAGATTAAAAAAAATGTCAAGATTTGATGATGCAATTCAAGATTTCACAAAGATATCACGAAGGCTTGTACACTAGATTACAAAAGCGATCAACCTCTCGAAATTTATAAATTAAAACAAAGTCATTCAATGCATCTTTTTTCAGGAATCTTCTACGGTTGCGAATCCACCTCCTCCGCCTCCTCCAGTGGCTCCACCTCCAGCACCAGAGCCAAAAAGAAATCCCTCCGTAGAACCACCAAAGTCAGAACCTCCACCATGGAAAGAGGAAGAAGTTCCTCCTCCCCCCCACAAACCAGTAAAACGTCCAACCTCTCCTCCTTCCGAATCCCTCATTTCTCTCAGTCCAGAATCTATTTCTGCGGAAGAAGAAGACGGAGACCATGAACCGAAAGATACCGGAGCCGTCGAACCCTTCGAACCAATTCTTTCCGACGAGGAAATGTTGGACGACGTTCCATCAGCAATCGACTACGAAGCCGAAAGCCAAGCCCTCGATCTTCTTCTTCTACATCCTCCGAATCTCCTCGATATAGAAAAACCGCCTAGTAATTTTGAAGATCGATCCCTAGACGGACGAGCTGTTGAAAAACTACGAGAGACGATTATTTCCCTCTCAAAATCAGTTTCCAATTTCGCCTCAGCTTCCGGACAAGAGAAGGAAACCTTTGTTCACAATTGCGAGTCTTTATGTGCGGCTCTCAATTCTTTTAATCTCACCCCAGAGGATTTTCAGCATCTTTCTAATATTAGCTGCGCAGGCTTGGATATTGAACTTGCAAGGTCTCAGCCTCAACCAGCTTATAAAGTTCGACACGTTAAGGTTGGGGTTCGCCTTACAGAGGCCTTGTGTCGATTATCCGAAGGGCCGGATATTTTATTAAAAATCAACGTGCCTTACAAGCTTCTATCTCTCTGTATGCGAGAGAACGTTGCGCTTCCTGTTAAACTTTCTGCAATTCGAGCTTTAGATGCAGCACTGATTAGTCCGAAAATCGTGCAGGAATTTCTGAAGATGGACAATGAGCTGTATAAGTTGGCTTTGATGATGCTGGACGAAGCAAAACTCGTGCGACTGAAATACGCTCTGAGCTCCTTGCTGAGAAAGGTTCATGTCTATGAATTGCTCACTGAGATGTGTGAATTGGGTGAGAAAAATGAAGTGAAAGAATTGGAGAAAGTGAGTAAATTTAAGAATATTAATGAACTGAAGGAGATTATTGTTGTTGAGTTGAAAAATGCTTATGTCTACGCACCAACTTTGATGGCTCAACCAAAACGACAACTTCCAGCGAGTGCCCAAATGGAATTTGAAAGAGAGCAGGGAAGAAATCCTAGGAGGCATTTGATAACTTATTTTACTCATCATAAATTATTAGAAAGATTTCTTGTGATTCTAACATCTCCGAATTCGGAGGCTGGATTGATCAGAGCGACGAAAGAGTTTCTTTTCTCTATGGCGGGAACAAAAGAGGGATTGGTTTATATGATAAGAGAACCGAAGGTGACACAGTCTTTGTTGAAGACTTTTAGGTACGACCAGGGAGGAATTGGAGAAGAACTCGCTTGGAGGTTTCAAGTTGTACAATGCATGATGGCCCTGACTTGTAAAAGTGAGGATTGGACCTCGCTGAGAAAACTACATTCTTTTCTTACCTATCCTCAAGGACTTCAGGCTGTGATATATGTCGTCCCGATGGATAATTTTATTGATGTTTTGATTCCCTATCTGGGGGATGAACATCTTTATGAATTTGCGGGGGAGATTATTTCTGTAGTGATTAGATATTCAGGAAGAGTGGAAATTTTTCAGCATCGAGCTGTAGAATTGATGGAGAAGACGAGGAACCAGGTGTTGAGGGATGTCACACCTTATTTGACGGTTGCTGCTCAAACTTCCAGGTGAGATAATACGACACTTCTAGCATTCAATAGTTTCTTTATTAAATCGTATCTTCTCTAGAATTTAATATGTATTTATTTTTCAGTTGGAACTACGGAGACGTTTCCTCGCTGATCACAATCATCCGAAAGAATTCAGACAAGGCAGCTTCTCTTCCCGGTGAATTAATCACAGCTTTGAGAATTCTGCACTATCTCGTTTTTCCTCCACACAACGATGTGGATCCAATGGAACCCTACATCGAACTCAAACACAGGAACGCCCTGACTCAACTTTTTGCAGCCGATGGTCTCAGTGCTTTGGTTTATGTAATGTCCAACATTTCAGATTTTTACGAGCAGCCTTTTCTACATCGAGCAACTCTAAGCGGAAAAAGATGTCTAGCTTTAGTAGCTTTGCTCCTTCCATCAGTGACTCTCACAAGAGCTTTACTCGAACGTCTCGTTAAATGTATGGGAACTGACTTCAAAGATTTAACAGCAGTTGGTCCACTCCTAGGAGTTTATTCTCTGATTGAAGCCCTTCCAGTTACTCAATCAGTTCAAAATCTCTCAGACGAAATTGTAGCAACTCTTCTAATTTTTACACGAGCTGTTGACTCTGACGGTTCCGGAAACGTTGCGAAGTCTCTCTGGACACAAATGCTTGGAGAAGTTTTGAAAATGCTGTCCTTGAGTCCTTGCAATTTTGTTCCTGGATTGAAATTACTCACGAGATTATTACCCCCGATTTTAACGCCGAAGGAAACTTCTTCTGAGGATAAGACGAGAATTCTAGGCCTGAGGAAACTGTGGTCTGCCCATCTTCAAGCGCAAGCTAATAATCTTACGGAAAATCTGAGGCTGCTGTGTTCAAGTTGGAATAAAGATTTGCTGAGTCTGGTTTCCATGGTTTGCAAGCAGCTCAGTGATTTGGCTGCGCCAACTGCGCTCCTTGTTGGAAGGTTGGTTTATTTTTTATTTAAAATTTGTTTTTTTCATATAAAAGCCAGACCTCGGACTCACACTAAAGACACTATTTTCTCACCATTTGTCCGCTAATGCCACCATTGTTTTACTTTTCCTTGAAAAATAGTTTTGAACCTTTGTTAGGGTCCATAAGTTTTGGCCTCCCCCCTCCACCCTCCCCAAGAAAAGATTTTAATTTAAATAAAAAAGAGTTAAATTGAACCAAAAAGGACAAATTTCCAGCAAAATAGTTTAGTCCTCAACCAAAACAGATTGATTTTCAACCAGGCAGTTGCATTTTTATCCAAAATAAGTTTACCAATAAAAATTTTACCAATAAAGATGAATTCTCAACAAAATACAAAAAAATGGTTAACCAAATAGTTGATCTTTCAACGAAAACGATTCCTTTTCTACCAGGTAAGACGAATTTTCGACAAAATACATATTTTTAACCAATAAGTTTAATTTTAAACCAAAAACATTAATTTTAACCAAAAATGTATTAGTTAAATTTTCATTTAAGGGATTTAATTTTCAATGAAAAAAAAAAAA
Source organism: Andricus curvator (assembly GCA_932195095.1). Lineage (NCBI taxonomy): Eukaryota > Metazoa > Arthropoda > Insecta > Hymenoptera > Cynipidae > Andricus > Andricus curvator. The sequence continues at coordinate 101,255 of CAKNYM010049298.1, forward strand.
CAGATTTTCCACAAAGAGAGTTGAATTTTCAAACTTAGAATATGAATTTTCAACCAAAAAGTTGATATTCAACCAATAAGTTGATATTCAACCAATCAGTTGAATTTTCAACAAAATAGTTAAAATTTCAGTAAAAAAAATTAATTTTTAACACAAAAAAACCAATTTTCAACTAAAATTATGAATGTTCAACCAAAGAGTTGAATTTTAAACCTAAAAAAAAAAAATTTCAACAAAACAGGTAATGATATTCAAAAAAAATGTTATTTAAAATGAAAAACAGCTGGATTTTACAAAAAAAAAACGAATGCTCAACAAAGTACTTGAATCCTCAACTAAAACAGATTTATTTCCAACCAAAGAGTTGAATTTTAAACCAAAAAAATGCATTTTCTACCAAAAAATATGAACTACTAACAAAATATATAAATTTTTAACTAAATAATTAAATTTTCAATCAAGAAGATTAATTTTCTTCCAGAAAAGATGAATTTTTAACAAAGCACATACATTTTCAACTAAATAGTTTGAACAATGGATGTGATGTTAGTACAAATTTTATTTGATTAATTTTTATTTTATATTTTATTCAGTTGAATTTTTAACAAAATAGTTACATTTTCAGTTAAAAAAATTAATTTTTAATAATAAAAGAACAACGAATTTTCATCTAAAATTATGAATCTTCAATCAAGGAGTTGAATTCTAAGCCTAGAAAGATGAATTTTCAAAGAAACGTGTATTAGTTGATATTTCAAAAAAAAAATTAATTTTTGTTTAACATAAAAAACTTCTGGATTTTACCAGCAGAGACGAATTTTCAACAAAATACTTGAATCCTCAAGCAAAACAGATTAATTTTCAACCAAGCTATTGCATTTTAAACAAAAAAAATGGATTTTCTACCAAAAAAGACGAATTTTCGAGCCAAAAATACAAATATTCTACAAAACAATTGAATTTTCAACAAAAGAGTTAATGTTCAACCGAAACAGATTAATTTTTTACCATATAGTTGCATTTTGAATAAAAAAAGATGAATTTTCAAACCAAAAAGATAAATTTTCAGGAAAATAGTTGAATATTCAAAAAAAAAAAAATAGTCTAGAAAGCAAAAAAATGTCAATGAAATTGTTTAATTTTCAAGGCAAAAAGACGAATTTCCAACCAAGAAGTATGACTTTCACAAAATTGTTGATAAATAAACTAATAAAATTTTTGACCCAAAAAGATGAATTTTCAACCAACAATTATATAGTAGACTTTTAACATCCAAAAAGAATGAACTTTCAACCTTCTTATTGGGTTCTATTAATTCAGTTTGCATCTATAAGTGGAAAAACGAAAAAAGAGGGGAATAGGCAAAAGACTATGAAGCCGGCGTGAAATAAATAATAATTTTGATAATTCATAGACTAAAGAATAACTTTAAAATATTCGGTTAGAAAACTGGAAATTTTTCTGAAAATAAAGTTAATTTTCCATTGCACATCATTTTTTCTTAATTTGTGAAACTTTTGGAACTATCTTTGATCTCTAAGGTGAGTCCGAGGTCTAAAAAGCTTTTTTTAAAGAGTCTTTCACATTTTCGCATATTTCTTTCAGATGTTTGCTCGATGCAATCCTGAATGCAAATCCTCTAGAGAACAATTTGCCAATCCTGGGACTTCTCTCCGATCTGTCGCGACACGCTCCAATGAAAGCGACGCTTCTCACTCTGACAAATCCAGCGTCTCGAGCCCAGGTTAAATCCGATCAGAAATACCCTCCAGTCATCGAGATGATGTGCACAACCCTAAAAAATGCAACAGACCACAGAGTCCAGTTGAAGATCCTCAGCATCTTTGAAACTCTCTGCGATAGCAACATCAGCCTCGTCGAAGAAGACGCCAAAGAACCTTTTGAAAAGGGTCTAACTCATTCAGTTCCTAGCAAAGAACCACTGCTCGCTATTCTCGCAGCTCTCATAGAAATCATCGCTAGTGCTTCAAAATACCATCAGGACGTTTTAGACATCGCTTTGCACATTCTTCTCTCACTCACGAGTCATAATTACGGTTTATACCACGTAAAAAGTTGTTTAGAAAACAATCCCGAAGCTTTGAGATCATTATTAGAACATGTCACTACCCAAAACGAGGAAACGAAAGAAGAGAAAAAAGATGCTGAAGAAGATAAAGAAAAGGATAAAGATAAAGATGATAAAGAAACTGTAAAGGTTAAAGAAGAAAAAAAGGAAGAAGTGGAGGGAAATCCTCTCTCGGTTTTGACCGTTACTTTTCTCGAGAATTTGGTATCTTGTAAATCACAAAAACGAACTTTGGATTTCCGAGTGCAGCAGCTTTCTTCTTTACTATCGTGGGATAAAGATGATCATCCCCTGGAAAAAATTCGAGAAGCTAAAGAATTAGTTGATGGGTTAAAAGCTCTGGAGGAGAAGGATGATAAGGAACCTATTCCGGAAATGCTGGAACCTCTGCTTCCCACTCCGGAGGCTTTGTTGAATCAGTTTTCCCAGAGGTCGATAGGAACTTATGAATCAACTCGAATTTCTAAGAAAATTGAGGTGGAGGGTCCAGTTCTGAGTGAAAATACAGTCGACTTGCTGGCTTTGGCGACTGAACTTTTGCCAGCTGATTTTAATCTTCTAGCGGAGGCTCAAAGACTGTGTTCGAAAGCTCCTCCGGATGATACAACACATCCAAAAAGTCAAGCGAATGAAGTCAGGGAAAACCAGAAACAAAATAATGTTCCCACTGCGAAAACGAAACAGCCTTTCGGTGAGTTTTTAAGCTTTTAATTGATTAGGTATACGCAAAAAATTATCTGAGGTTTCAGGTCGTCGGTACTAAAATCTTGATTTCCTATCCTCTTGCTACATTTAACTAGAGGTTTTCATTTACTGGGATATCAACAAGTTTCTTTATACTATTCCCAGCTATTTGCTTCAGATTCCTCCGAATAATCTGCGTTCAGTATTATTTATTTTAAAATGTCTCAACTTTTCTCAGTGTCTTGCTTGATGCTGTATTTCATTCTACGAATTTCGGTAATTTGTTCTCGAAAAACAGAATTAACTGATTCGTACATTGTTCGATATTATTTCCTCAGTTGTACGATCCGAGAAGATAAATTCAGCTATTCGAAAAATGTGTTTCGAAAAACGTTCCATGACTTTGGCTAGACGGAATAAATTTAATCAAAGATCAGGTACAAGAAGTGTTTTTTGTTGCTCATTTTTTTGAGTGACAATTTTTTAGCAGTTTCGAGTTTTGCTGAATTACTTTCTACATTCTACAAGGATATCTTTTTGTAGCTTTCATTTCTTGAATTTTTTTAGTGAGTAAAAATGAACAGAAGTTCAAGCACAAATTTATTCAGGAGTGATTTTGGCCTTCAAACTAGCACGTTTGAACATATCCTTCATTTTTCAATTTTAATATTTCATTAATGACAATTTTTTTTATGAAATCGAATTTAGTTGCACAATAGTTTTTTGGGATAAAAAAATCACAAGGTTGCCAACATTTTAATCACTTTAAGTTTTTAAGTTTTAGAATTATGAATTTGGAATATTCAATTTGTAACATTTTCAAGGTATTTGATTCAGTAGGATTTAATTGAAATTTTTTTTATTTTGTGAAATGGAGCAATTTTGATTTAGAAATGTTGCAAAATTAAACTCTTAAAATGGATGAATTTTTAATTGATTAAATAATGTAAATATAAATTCTTTGGTAAAGATTTAAAAAAAAGACAATTTCAAGTCTAAAGCCTTAATAGAAAAATAATTTTGAATAAACAAGTTCAATTTATTGTTAGATTTCATAGGTTTTAATTTGCCAGTTTTGAAAGTGGTTTAATTTTGAAAAATATTAGGCAAAATTTGCCAATACTATTAATTTAAAAAAATTTTAATCATAAAAATTCAACTTTAAAAATTTTCAATATGAAAAAAGATTTAAATACTTCCAATTTCAAATATTTGTTCGAAATATATATTTTTTTGGAATAATTAAAGTTTTAATTTTTAATTCTTTAAATTTTCCAATTTAAACAATTTTCAAAGCTTTTTTGGATGCCTGATTTAAAAAACGATTAGTTTTAAGGCCTTTCATTGAAAATTGTTTAGATTAAAAGCTTGCTGATTTTTAAATTTTTTAAATTTTACAGGTTTCCCACTTTAAATTGCTGCACAATATTGAATGATCCTAATTTGATATTTTGCAATTCTAAGCACAATTAATTTATAGATACCATATTGAATTTAATATGAAACCCGTAAGATTTCAAGTTGAAATATATTTCATTTTCAACAAAATAGTTGCATTTTCAACTAAGAACTTTTCTACCAAATAATATGAATTTTCAATAAAAAAAAGATAAATTTTCAATCCAAAAAGACGAATTTTCAATAAAGCAGTTGCATCTTCTATCAAAAAAGATAAATTTTTAACAAAATATATAGTTGAATTTTCAACAAAATAATTAAATTTTCAACAAAATGGTTCAAATTGTAACCACATAGTTGAATTTTCGACCTATAAGATGAATTTTCAACCAAATAGTTCAATTTTCAACCTTCAAAGATGATATTTCAACCAAGTGGTCGTTTTTTCAACGAAATAATTAAATTTTCAACAAAATAATTAAATTTTCAACACAAATTCTAAAATTGTCAACGAATTAATCGAATTTTTAACTAAAATGATGAATTTTCTACAACAAAAACCGACTTTTTAACAAAGAAGTTTATCTTTCAGCCAAGTAGTTTAATTTTCAATGAAAAAAGTTTAATTCTTAAGGAAAAATATAATAGTTGATATTTCAACCAAGAAAATATTTTTATTTTAAATCCAATATAGTTGAATTCAATCAAAAAGACCAATTTTCAACAAGAGTTGAACTTTTAACCCGAAAATATGAATTTTCAACAAAAAAAAAGTTAATTTTTAACCAAGTATTTGAATCTTGAACTACAAAACGATTAATTTTGAACCAAAAAATACGAATTTACAATAAAATACGTACATTTTAATTAAAAAAATTAAAGTTCCAACTAAAACAAAAAATTAATTCTCAACTAAATAGTTGAATCTTCAACCAATAAAATGAAATGAAAATAGAATAAATCAATTTTGAGTTAAAAAAATTCATTTTGAACGAAAAAAAAAACGAATTTTCAACCGAGTAGTTCATTTTTAAGTGAAATAGTAGAATTTGTAACCAAACGAGATGAATTCAGAGCAAAAAGTATATTAGAATTTTGATTTAAAGACAAAGTAGGCGCCACGCGCCTACAAAAAAGGGTTTCGTAGCCTATTAAGACGTTAATGAAGTCGTTCAAACCTCCCCTACTTACCCTTCCCTCATTAACCCCGCCTTCCCCATCTTCTTCCTCTATTTCACGCTCTCGCCGCTTCCCCAGCTAACACTCACCTTCCCCTACTTCCCATCTCCTCTTCAACCGCATTTCTAATAATTTCCCCTACTTCTCCTCACTTCTGCCACATCCCCGTCCTAATTTCCCCTATTCCCCTCCCCCATTACCCCTTCATTCCCCTGCCCACTTCCTCGTTTCCCCTGCTTACTCTCCCCTCATTTCCCCTACTTGCACACCTTTCACTTCCCCTCCACTCCTTTCCCTTCACTTCCCCTCCTTGGAAAAAAGTACGACTGAAGGACGGACACTCGACCGGAACTATAAGGGCATAAGTGCTTCTGCCCGGGGCTACAAAACCCTAAAATGTAAAATAAAATCACTCATTTAAATTTTTCACGCTTTTTGAAAAATTGTTATTCACCTTTATCTTTGCCATGTGTGGCGTCACATTCTGTGCGGCGCCGCCGCCCCCCGCTACAGTGTGACGTAGTTTTTGAACGGCCTCTTAGAACCGAATTAAAGAATCTTTCATCTCTTGTTTAACAGTGACCCCCATGAGAGGAAGAGCACAATTTGCAAATTCCCTGAGAGGAAATTCAGTGGGTGGCGGTGCAGGACGAGGAGTTGATCCCTTCCGATCCAGACCACCAAATACTTCAAGGCCTCCATCCCTCCACGTAGACGACTTCGTAGCCTTGGAAACTTGTGGTGCACAACCAACAGGGCCGACAGGATACAACAAACTCAGTATTCGGGGCGCAGGCCCACAACGAGGAGTCATGCCAGGATCTCGAAGTCGACCCTGGGTCCCAGAACCTCGTCCTTATCTTCGATAATTTCATTCTTAATTTATCTGTTCACCTCGACATCATTTATTAATCAAGATTACTCATCCACTTCGAACACTTCTACATACAGTGAATGCATTTCCAATACAAAGCACCCGCATTTAAAAATAGTTCCGGTTTGACAAAGATTTGCTCTTTATAAAACAAAAAATACAATTTGGACAAGGATTTATCAATTATAGTGAACTGGATGAGAAGTCTTGATTTCCCAGAAAATGTATGATATTTGTAGATTTGTTATTGCTGTAAAATATAATTCCACTGGAGATAATCTTTTATTTACAAGTTTCGATTTAATTTTCTACATTCTTATGTATAAGTTACTGTGTAAAAATCTTAATTATTAATTATAAACTTATTCACTAGACACTAGAGGATGATCTATAGACAGTATTATCGCGTCCCATTTTCTTTTGCCATTTGGAATACTTTAATTTGAATTTCGTCAAGCCGATCTGGAACTTCGGGAGATCCTTGATTTTCGGATTCTAGGAAATAAATATATAATATTTAATAAGTAATACTAATTCGTAAGTATTTAGAATATAAATAAATATGATATGGAAAGGAGAATACCTTTTCTCTGATGGCCTCAGCTGCTTTTACTTTGAAATAATCGAGCATACCGTAAATTTGACGACTAGGTTTGACTCGTTTGTACTCCATTGATTCCAGCAATTCTATCATATAGTCAATTTCCATTTTATCGCAGGCAGCTCGAATCAAAGCACCGTATATAAAATAATTTGGAGTGATTCCAATCGAATCCAAACAAGCTAACAATTCTCTGCCTTCATCTGGTTTTTGACACGCGAGAGCTAAAGCTCCCCAGGTGAAAGTATCCGGTTGAAGACCCTCTTTTTCTATATCAGCAAGAACCTCCTGAAAAAATAACACATTACAGGATGTCTACTCAAAATCTGAAAAAAATTCCCTGACAATTCCAGGTTTTTTTCCAGGTATCTCAAGTTTTTTTCAGGTATAATTTTCCATATTACGGAGCCATTCAAATATTTCGCAACTTGAAAACAATCGACTCGGAATATGTATAGAGTATCGCGAGATTATTATAAATAATTTTTTTTTAGTTTCTAAGGATTCAATGAATATGTTTAATTTAGAAAGCTTTGACAAATTATTTTACAAGATATTCTTAAACATATTAGCACCACTTAATTATTTCTTGAATTTGTCCTTAAAGTCTATGAATTTGAATAATAATTAAACCAAAATTTGATTTTATCTTATTCTTAAAATTAGGTCCATATTTAGCTCAAATTAATATGGGTACTATATTAAATTCAATTTAAACTGCTCCAAGTTCCAAATTTTTCAAGGCAAAATATTCTATTTTCAACAAGATAGATGAATTTTTAAGAAAAGAGTTCAACTTTCAACCAAGTTATTTTATTTGTAAACGAAAAGATAGATTTTCAACCAAAAAGAAGAATTTTCAAACGAGAAGATTTTCTACCATAAAGACGATTTTTCAACAAAATGCATACATTCTTAACGAAATAGTTGAATTTTCAACTAGAAAAAGACAATTTTTCAATCAAATGGTACAATTTTGAACTAGAAAAGCTCAATTTTAAACCACAAATGGAATAGTTAAATTTTCAGTTTAAAAAATTAATTTTCAAGCAAAGAGATGAATTTTCAATTAAAATTATGGAATACTGAATTAGAACATTTTCAGTTTAAAAAAATAATAATTTTCAACAAAAAAAAATTTCAAAAAAATAGTTACATTATGAAACAAAGTGATAAATTTTCAACTAAAATGATGAATCTTTAACTAGAATATTTGAATTTTTAACCAAAAAGATTAATTTGCAACCAAGAATGTTAATTTCTACAAAAAAGCCGAATTTTCATCTGAAAAACAATTTTTTTTGACCAAACATTGAATAGTTAAATTATCAGTTAAAAAAATTAATACTCAACCAAAGAAATGAATTTTTAACAAAAGTGGTGGAATATTCATCGGATATAATCATTTTCAGTTAAAAAAATAATTTTCAACAAAAAAAAAACACAAATTTTCAACAAAATAGTTAAAGTTTTAAATGAAATAATTAAATTTTCAGTAAAAAATTCATTTTCAGCCAAAGAAAAAACGAATTTTCAACAAAATAGCTTATTTTTCAACCAAAGATATGAATTTTCAATTAAAATGATAAATCTTCTACCAAAAAAATTAATTTTTAACGAAAGAGAAAAAATTGCAAACAAATGCTCTCGAAAAAAGTAAAAAAAGAGTAATTTTTTCACAAAAAAGGAGAAAAGTAGGGGAAAGATGAAACATTTATTTTTACATTTAGAAAAGAAGAAACAATCTTTTTAAGGTTTTAAATCGTTCTTATAATTAAGAATATTTCCTCTTCTAAAGCTTCCTTCATTAATAATTAAATCGTGATACTTAAAAGTGTAATTCAATATTTCTGTCCAAGATATGTTATTTTATCCTTAATATAATTAATACTTTGCATGTAAATTGAAAACAACACTCTTCAATGCTCTGAAACTCAAACTAAAAATAATTAAAGTTTGACCCATAAAATATTTTAAACTAGTACTAAAGTACGTGCGCGTACCGCGGTTTCACGTTCATAGATTTTTATTTTCTAATATTAAAAACGTAAAGTATTTAAACATGCATAACAAATTTTTTAATATTAAGAGTTTTTCTAAAATGTTTGAAACGAAATCTCTTGAAATTCTTTAGAATCTTTTAAAATAACTTAAAAGCTTTAAAATCCTTCGAAATTTTGGTATGTCCTTCATATTCCTTGAAATTGTTAAAATCTGTAGAAATCCCTTGAAATAAAATTATTTTATTTCTTAAAGTTCTCTAGAAATTCGTTAAAATCTCTTGAAATCGTAGAAATCCATTAAAATAATTAGAAATCATTTCAAATTCCTTGGATATAAGTTAAATAAAATTATTCAATAAATTTATCTAAAAAACCCCGTGTAAATAAAATACACCTGCTCTAAGCGCGCGTTCACGTTCCTGGATTTTTATTTTCTGATATTAAAAAATATAAAGTATTTAAAAACTCATGATACATTTTTTTTAATATTTAGAATTTAAGTTTCATAATTTGTTGAAAAGAAATCTCTTGAAATACTTTGGAATCTTTTAAGATAACTTTAAATATTTTGAAATTTTTGTATGTCCTCCATATATTGCTTGAAATCATTCAAATCCGTAAAAATCCCTGGGAATACAATTTATTTTATTTCCTAAAGTTCTCTAGAAATTCGTTAATCCCCCTTAAAATACCCAGAAATATTTGGAAATCATAAAAATCCATTAAAATAAGTAGAAATAATTTAAAATTCCTTGAATATAAATAAAATAAAATTATTCATTACATTTATTTCAAAAAAACAACCATCCAAATAAAATGCACGCGTTCACGTCCCTGAATTTATATTTTCTAATATTAAAATATTAAATCCACGAGAAATTTTTTAATATTATGTGTTCAACAATATTTTAAAAAGAAACCTCTTGAAATTCTATCAATTAAATTAAATTTCTCTAAAAAAGCCGTTTGAATAAAATGCACGAACACAAAGCGCGCGTTCACGTCCCTGAATTTTTATTTTCTAATTTAATTTAATTTATCTATTTTTCTAAATCTATCTAAAAATTTATCTAATAAAAACTTTTCTCAAATTTGCGTTAAAGTCCTTTAAATCTCCTCGGAATCTGTTGAAATATCATGAAATTTTTACAAATCCCTTGAAATTTTTCGAAAATTCGACTTTTGAGATGTACATGTTCTTTTAGCCAATCTAGCCAAGAAGTTTGAAAATGTTTAAAGGCAAATTGAAAAAGAAGTTGCACTAACGAGCAATTTAAGAAAACAGTAGTAGCGTTAGTGTCATTTTTTTTAAATAGATGCATCGTCAAAAAAAAGTAACAAAAAGTGTCAATAGTGACGTGAGTCCGAGGCCTGCGAATTTAAGGATCTAAATTGTATTTTAATTTACCTTTGCATCCTTGTAATCAAATCTGAAACACCTTCTTTTAATCAGGCAATTATAAAAATCGATGTCCAAACCGATCTTCTTATTATGTGCATGACGAATAACTTGCTTTTCAGCTTCTTTTGTATTAGGAATTAATTCCATCAACAAAGTTATAGTTTTTACATCCGGAACGACTTGATCGTCTTCCATTCTTTTTAAAAGTCCCTCAAAGCCCCCGAAAAGAATCAATCGATTTTTCTGTATGATTTGATCCAGAGGCATCTGTGGAAATAAATCATCCGGTGAAGAGTTTTGTTCCGCAAGTGCAGTTTCTTCACTTTTGCTTATATTTTGATCTCTTCCGTTTTTATTTTGATCCCTTCTGTTTTTATTTTGATCTCTTCTGTTTTTATTTTTATCTCTTCTATCTTGGTTTCTAGTCTCATGGACAATGGAAACCAGAGGAACTGAACGTACAACAGGAGGAGTTGCTAATAAATCAGGTCTCGAACCATCAGAAATTTGGACCTTGCTATTTTGTGATTCAGCCAATAAAACGTCGTTTACTTTCAAATCGCCCAAATTTGTATCTCGAATTACTCTGAGCATAAGATTATACGTAGATAGAGATGGTTTCACGTTTCTGAGTTTCATTAAATGCCAAACGACGAGAGCGTATTTTATTCCAGTCTCTTTTTGAGAAGTGGCTCCATGAAGCAAATTGTTGAAAGTTATTTCGTCAATTTGCAAATTCTTGTCCCTCATTTCGTCCAAGAACTGAAAAGCTTCGTCTACTTGTCTGTGCCGGGCATAAGCCTTCACCAGAGTATTGTAATGCGTTTCGTTTAACACGTAATTTTTGTCGTGTAAGTAACTGAAACAGAAAAAAAGTTTTGTGTAGTTATACAGGATGGTCGTTTTAATCGAGGAAAAAAGTCTCGGACATTTCCCGGTTCGCAAAAATGTTCACGGTCATTGAAATTTAAAAATTCGAACTCTTAAAACAGAAATTTTTCATTTGAATTAATCAAAATTAAACGACAAATTAAAGCACTAAAAAGTGGAACTCTTTTGAATTTTAAACTTTTAAAATTTAAGCTCGAAAAATATTTAATTCAGAAATTTTTTATTCAAACCCACAATACTTTAAACGTATGAAATGGAAGCTTTCAACACTTTCGAATTGAACATTTAAAAATTAAATGCGATTAACCTGCAAAATTTTAATTTTTTAAAAATGGAGGAGTTCAAAAATTTCTTGTTAAAAAATATAAAGCCGCGCTATCGGTTTCAATGCTTTAATTGAAAATAATCCTCCCTTTCAACTCACATTAATAAAAATGTTAAAAATGAAACATGTCCCTCTTCTAAAATGTCCCGGAAGTTAGATCCGCAAACTTATTTTTTCAAAAAAATGAAAGTTGTGCTAAATTGTGCTAGACTTGTGCTGATTTGTGCCGTAAACGGTTTTTTCAAAAATCAAAAATTACGGGCACAATTTTTGAAAAACGTTTTTTTTGCTAGATCTGCAACTTCTTACTAGAGCAAAAAGAAAGGTTGTGCTAGGCGGCTCGAAGTATACACAATTTTGTGCTGCAAAGAAAAATTCCAAAAACCTAACTGTTACCGAAAAAAAAAACCAAAAACCAAAAAATTTTATTATTTTCAAAAATTTCGAAAAAATAAGACTTGTGCTGGGTTGTGCTCGACAAATGCAGTCTTTATTCCCCCTAACAAAATTACCTGAAATCAACAGTTCTCATATTAAAACTCAAAACGTAAAACTCAAAAAACATAAAAGATCCAAAAATAGTCAAATTTGAAAAAATAAGACTTGTGCTGGGTTGTGCTAGACAAACGCAGTCTTTATTCCCTCTAACAAAATTACGTGAGATCAACAGTTCTCATATTAAAAACTCAAAACGTAAAACTCAAAAAACATAAAAGATCCAAAAATAGTCAAATTTGAAAAAATAAAACTTGTGCTGGGTTGTGCTAGACAAACGCAGTCTTAATTCCTTCTAACAAAATTACGTGAGATCAATAGTTCTCATATTAAAAACTCAAAACGTAAAACTCAAAAAACATAAAAGATCCAAAAATAGTCAAATTTGAAAAAATAAAACTTGTGCTGGGTTGTGCTAGACAAACGCAGTCTTTATTCCCTCTAACATAATTACGTGAGATCAACAGTTGACATATTAAAAACTCAAAACGTAAAACTCAAAAAACATAAAAGATCCAAAAATAGTCAAATTTCGAAAAAATAAGACTTGTGCTGGGTTGTGCTAGACAAATGCAGTCTTTATTCCCCCTAACAAAATTACGTGAGATCAACAGTTCTCATATTAAAAACTCAAAACGTGAAACTCAAAAAACATAATAGATCCAAAAATTATCAATGAAAAATAATCGACGAAAACGTGCAAATATTGCACCGGAAACTTTAAGAAAACTTGCTAAAAACTGTTTTGCTATCTAGTAGACAAGATCTATAGATAATCAAATTTTTTATGGAACTGAAGTTTCCCACGTTTATGTGAAACGAAAAATAAAAAAATATAAAAGTTTCCTTACCTAAAATCTTGGACATGGATAATGTAGATTTTTGTAGTAAATAAATGCAAAAAAAGTTTCATCCCCCTAGCTGCCGGGCAACGCAGTTTTTTCCAACCCCTAAACCTCAAAAATCGATAAAAAATTCTAAAAGCGGTTTCAAATTCTTTACCTAAAATATAAAACATGAATATTGTAAATTTTGATGGTAAATATTTGAAAAAAAAAGTTTCATCCCCCTAGCTGCCGGGGAACACAGTCGTTTTCAACCCCTAATATTCACATTTTATATTTCAGGTAAGAAAGTTTGAAAAGATTTTAGAATTTTTTCTTCGTTTTTTGAGAATTAGGGGTTGAAAACGACTGTGTTCCTTGGCAGCTAGGGGGATGAAACTTTTTTTCAAATATTTACCATCAAAATTTACAATATTCATGTTTTATATTTTAGGTAAAGAATTTGAAACCGCTTTTAGAATTTTTTATCGATTTTTGAGGTTTAGGGGTTGGAAAAAACTGCGTTGCCCGGCAGCTAGGGGGATGAAACTTTTTTTGCATTTATTTACTACAAAAATCTACATTATCCATGTCCAAGATTTTAGGTAAGGAAACTTTTATATTTTTTTATTTTTCGTTTCACATAAACGTGGGAAACTTCAGTTCCATAAAAAATTTGATTATCTATAGATCTTGTCTACTAGATAGCAAAACAGTTTTTAGCAAGTTTTCTTAAAGTTTCCGGTGCAATATTTGCACGTTTTCGTCGATTATTTTTCATTGATAATTTTTGGATCTATTATGTTTTTTGAGTTTCACGTTTTGAGTTTTTAATATGAGAACTGTTGATCTCACGTAATTTTGTTAGGGGGAATAAAGACTGCATTTGTCTAGCACAACCCAGCACAAGTCTTATTTTTTCGAAATTTGACTATTTTTGGATCTTTTATGTTTTTTGAGTTTTACGTTTTGAGTTTTTAATATGTCAACTGTTGATCTCACGTAATTATGTTAGAGGGAATAAAGACTGCGTTTGTCTAGCACAACCCAGCACAAGTCTTATTTTTTCAAATTTGACTATTTTTGGATCTTTTATGTTTTTTGAGTTTTACGTTTTGAGTTTTTAATATGAGAACTATTGATCTCACGTAATTTTGTTAGAAGGAATTAAGACTGCGTTTGTCTAGCACAACCCAGCACAAGTTTTATTTTTTCAAATTTGACTATTTTTGGATCTTTTATGTTTTTTGAGTTTTACGTTTTGAGTTTTTAATATGAGAACTGTTGATCTCACGTAATTTTGTTAGAGGGAATAAAGACTGCGTTTGTCTAGCACAACCCAGCACAAGTCTTATTTTTTCAAATTTGACTATTTTTGGATCTTTTATGTTTTTTGAGTTTTACGTTTTGAGTTTTTAATATGAGAACTGTTGATCTCACGTAATTTTGTTAGAAGAAATAAAGACTGCGTTTGTCTAGTACAACCCAGCACAAGTCTTATTTTTTCGAAATTTGACTATTTTTGGATCTTTTATGTTTTTTGAGTTTTACGTTTTGAGTTTTAATATGAGAACTGTTGATTTCAGGTAATTTTGTTAGGGGGAATAAAGACTGCATTTTTCGAGCACAACCCAGCACAAGTCTTATTTTTTCGAAATTTTTGAAAATAATAAAATTTTTTGGTTTTTGGTTTTTTTTTCGGTAACAGTTAGGTTTTTGGAATTTTTCTTTGCAGCACAAAATTGTGTATACTTCGAGCCGCCTAGCACAACTTTTCTTTTTGCTCTAGTAAGAAGTTGCAGATCTAGCAAAAAAAAACGATTTTCAAAAATTGTGCCCGTAATTTTTGATTTTTGAAAAAACCGTTTACGGCACAAATCAGCACAAGTCTAGCACAATTTAGCACAACTTTCATTTTTTTGAAAAAATAAGTTTGCGGATCTAACTTCCGGGACATTCTTCTTAATCAGTACAAAATTGAAAATTAAAACCTCTCCCTTTCATATAAATGTTCAAAATACCAAATTTGCTCCCCCCAACCACTAAAAAAAATGTTAAAAAGAAAAAATGGCCTCTTCCGATTCAGAAGAACAATTATTAACCAAAATTTCCTCAGTTTACAAAAACTTTTAAAAAAATTGAATATAAAACATTCTTCCCTTAAACTCAATAAAAATGTTAAAAAGAAAGAAATCTACTCTTCTAATTCAGAAAATAAAAAATTCACCAAAATTTCATCCCTTCCAACTCAATAAAAATCAGAAAAATAAATAAATGTTTCTCTTCCAATTCAGAAAAAATTAAAAAAAAAAATTTCCTCCCTTTCAACTCGATAAAAATTATAAAAATAAACAAAGGGCTTCTTCCAATTTATAAAACATTGGAAAACAAACTTTCCTCCTTTTAAACTTGATAAAAATCTTAAAAGTATAAAATGTCCCTCTTCCAATTCAGAAAAAATTCAAAACCGTAATTTCCTCCATTCCAACTCAATATAAATGTCAAAACATTAAAAATTACCTTCATCTAATTCAGAAAAAAGATTGAATATAAAAGTTCCCCCCTTCAACTCAATAAAAATGTTGAAAAGAAAAAAAAGGTCCTCTTCCAATTCAGAAAAAAATAACCAAAATTTCATCCCTTCCAACGCAATAAAAATTATAAAAATAAACAAAGAGCTTCTTCCAATTTATAAAACATTGAAAACCAAAATTTCCTCCTTTCCAACTTGATAAAAATCTTAAAAGCATAAAATGTCCTTCTGCCAATTCAATAAAAAATAAAATTTCCTCGTTTCAAACTCAATACCTTATTTTAATAAATTAATCTTCCTGGTCGAAAATTCATATATTTAGTACAAAATTTATGTATATATTTCGTTGGATATTCTTCTTTTTGGGTAGAAAATTAATCTTCCTGGTTGAAAAATAACCTTTTTGGTTAAAGATTTAACTATTTGGTTAAAAATTCAACTGTTTTGTTGAAAGCTCACGTTTTTGGCTTAAAAATTCAACATTTTTTATGAAATTTTTTTCTTTATTGACTGAAAAATCTTTCGTTGTTGAAAATTCGCCTTGGTTGATTAAATTCAAATGTTTATTTTTATTAAAATCTTTTTTTGTTGAAATATAAACTAATTACACTTTTCGTTGAAAACTCATCTCCTTGGTTGAAAGCTGAACTACTTTCTTAAAAGTTCATTTTTTTTGTTGAAGATTCATAAATTTAGTTGAAAATTTATTTTTTTGTTAGTTAAACAGTAATATTTTTACATGAAAATTTAACTATTTTCTTGATAATTCAACTTATTTGTTTTAAATGAACTTTGTTCTTGAAAATTTAAGTTTTATAGAAAAATCGTATTTTTGACTTGAAATTGCAACAGTTTGTTATAAAACTCAACTACTTGGTATAAAATCAAACCTTCTTTGTAGAAAACTGGTTTTCTTTTATTGGAAATTAATTCTCCGCAATAAAAATTTACCTACTTCTATTTTTGGTTTAAAATTTCAACTATTTAGTTGAAGAAATTAAAAAAATATAAACTAAAAATTAATCAAATAAAATTTGGACTATCATCGCTTCCATTGTTCAAAGTATTTAGTTGAAAATGTATGTAATTTGTTAAAAATTCGTCTTTTTTGGTAGAAAATTAATCTTCTTGGTTGAAAATATTTATTAATAATATAAAAAATTTCCGTCTTTAACTCAATAAAAATGTAAAAAACATAAAAGTTCCTCTTTCAATTCGGAAAAAAGATTAAATACCAAAATTTCTTTCCTTTCTTTTGAAATTAGAATGATGAAATTCAAACGTTTTTTATGCATAAATACTTTTAAATTGAATTATATTAATTGTAAGTCGTTTCAAATTAAGAATTGTGCAATTGTTACTTATACACTAAAATTCAACACTTTCACTCAAAAATTAAAATTTTTTAAGCGGAAAAATTAAAATTGTAACATTCAAACTTTAAATTTAGGACTCTGAAATTTTAACGATTCAAAGCTTTTTAATTCAAATAATTCAGTTTTAAATTGTTTAGTTTTGAATATTAGATTTATAATAACTCCTTTTATATAAACAATCAAATATTACTGAATTTTTTTTTAATTCTTTTTTTGTTGTTAACAAATTTCAAATTGAATTGGTTAAAAATGGAATATTTTATATTAAAACAATATTTAAATAGGATTTGAAATAGAAAAAAGTGTTTAATTATCAATCTATTAATTTGAAATTATTTTAAGAATGAAAATAGTTATAAAGTTTCAATCGGACATTTAAATTTGTTTAACTATTAAGGCTTTCGAATTGAAGCCGTTCAATATTCAAGTTAAAATCTGTAAATTGTTCAATTTTGAACACTGAAAGAAACTACAGTTCAGTTTTAAAAGTCATTAATTAATTTATATTTACAGTTGATAAAATTAAAATGTCTTTTATCACAAATTTTCAAATTCAAACGCTTTTAATTTTCAATTGCTAAGTCTCCAAAACTGCACTTTGAGATTCTTTAAATTGAAAATGTACGCCTGAAAAAGAAGACCTAAAATGGAAAATTTTTAAAGTAAAAGATTTTAGAATTACGCATTGTAAACTGAATGATGTCATAATTGAAAAAGTGATTGGATAGATTTTTTTTTCTACAAATTTGTAAAATTCCCAGTCAAAAAATAAATCCACTACCATTTCCCACTCTCTAAAAATTCCCGGTCATTTCCGGTTTCTCGGTCCAGTGACCACCCTATTATGGATTTTAAGTGATTGTCAGTCAATTATAATTAAAAAATTTTGTGCAATTATATCCACACAAAATTCAGTAATACTTAAAAAACTATTTGTTTCGTTTTTTAATTATAACTGTCGAACAAAGATGGAAGACGGAAATATTTGCACTTAAGATTAGAGTTCAATTAGTATACTTATAGCAGTTGTGATCTACGCGATGCAACCTTCTAAATTTCCAGTATAAAATAACAGGTTGTAAAGCTCTAGTATTCAGAGTCGAATCTACTATCAGAACAAGTATACCATTTGTTCAAAATGATCGTTAAAATATTTCTGTTCGCCCTACTCTACAGTGCATTTACACAGGTAAGTAAGAAATTATTTGTTAAATAAGCTTTTATTTAAATATTGTTATAAACAATTTTGTTATTTTATATTGATATACATATTGATATTGTAATTTTATTTAAATATTGTTGTCACGATTTCGTAGTTCAATTCTTCGATTGAAGACATAAGAATGACAACTGGATAAGCACCACGTTTTCGAAATTCTGTTTTCAACGATTTCAAGTATTAATTCAGGACAGTATTTATCGATACATATTAGAAATATTTGAAAATAATTTCTCCTTTCACTCAAAAAAATGAATGATAAAATTATGAGAATGACAACTGGATAAGGACCATTTGGTTTTTCGCCCTCAAACACAGCATTTAAAAAAACAAAAATTTTACACCTCCCTGAAACATTGCAAATAATGGCCACATACTTATATAATTTTGGCTAAATATTATTATACCATTTAGTATAGAAATAATTTTAATTTTGGTCCTTATCCAGATGTCATTCTCATATTTTCATAAAATTCTTAAATTTCAGCACAAACATTTTTCGTAATTTTGGCATATAATATATGCTATATATAAGCTATAATTTCGTCATTTTATAAAAAAATACGCAGTTTAAAAATTTATGATATGAAAAACAGAATAAGGATCGCTTTGTTTTACCCCCTACCACAAAGACATTTTTTTCCCTAAAGTTGTCGTATAAGCGAACTTTGTAGAACACGTGGTTTCATAATTTTATTAAAATTTTACATCTGAAATACTACGGTAAAAAAAATTTTTTGTTCGTCCTGTGAAATTTCAAATTTTCAATTGAACACACGATAATGATAGTTGGATAACAAGCAATTTTTCGAAATTCTGTTCTTAACGGTTATAAGTAATTGAGGACACTATTTATAACTAAATATTATGGATACGTAAAAAATAATTTCACCCTACTCTCGAAAAAAATGAGTTTTAAAATTATGAAAATAACAACTGGATAAAGACCATTTAGTTTTTCGTCCCGCCAACAAAGAAAACATTTTTTAAATTATTTTCATCTCCTAGAAACATTGTAAATAATGACGTTTACTTCTATATTTGTGACCGACTTTTCTACCACTAGAAAACAAACACGCACGCGATTATTATTGTTTTTGTCTTACGCAATTTTGAAATTAGAATATAAAATTTTCGTATTTCATAGTATCTAATATATAAAATAATGAAAAGAAAAGCAAGGACAATATTTGTGATAATTGATAAAAATTGATATTTGAAATGATAAATCTTTAATCAAACAAATGGATTTTTATCAAAATAGTATAACTTTTTATCAAGTAGGCAATTTTTAACAGAAAAATATGAATTATCAACCAAAAATTTAATAATTGCTATTTTAACGAAAAAGTATTTTAAATAAAAAAATGTTTAATTTAACCAAAAAATTTCGAATTTTCAACAAATAAGTTGAATCCTTAACAAAAACATATTAATTTTCAACCAAACAGTTGCATTTTTAACAAAAAAATAAAATTTCTACCAAAAAGATTAATTTTGTTCCAAGAAAGGCGAATTTTCAACAAAAAACATGGATTTTTTAACGAAATAGTTGAATTATCAAGTAATAAAGACAAATTATCAACCAAAAATAGTTGAATCCTCAACCAAAACAGATTAATTTTCTACCAAAAAAGATTACGTTTTTACCAAAAGGAATACATTTTCAAGCCAAAAAAAAAACAATCAAGGACAATATTTTTGATAATTGATGAAAATTGATATCTTAACTTCAGAATTAATATAAAATATTTTTTACAATATATATAGACAATCAAACCGTTGCATTTTTGGTCTAAAATACCAACTTTCGACGAAAGCCCTTAACATAACAAAACCAAAAACGGTTTAAGATTGTAGATCTTCCCTTAAACCTATTGTTTTTTGTTTAAAATAACCGACTTCCGGTGTAAAATACCAACATAACCTAAAACTGTTAAAAAGTTGTGAATCTTCTTTGAAATCAAATTTTTTTCAATTTATTTGTTAATAACCGATTTCCTGTAAAAAACGCTAATAAAATGATTTCTGTTTAAAAATTATAATTTCCGGTGAAAAGAAGAAAAACAACGTAAAATTCATTTAAATTTGAAGTCCTCTTCGAAACTTTATGATTTTATAATAAATTTATTTTCTACAAGAATACTAATTTCCAGCGAAAAGCACAACCATAGGACATGCATAACATTTTTTGAATTACATTTTCAAAATTTTAAATTTAAGATTTGAAACAACTTCAAGTAGTGAAAAGCCAATCAGGTTTTCAACAGCAATGATTGCGAGATTCTCGAGACATACACCACTTTTTTCAGATATAATATGGTTTAGAAAAATGTATTTATTTATTATTTTATGCAATGAAAAATTGGATAAGAACATTTTGTTTTTATCTACCTCCCACGCAGAACAAAATTTGTATTAATGTTTTTTACACCATTTAATTTTATCAAAATTTTATATTTAAAAGCATACAACAGAAAACTTTTGTTGTTCATCCTGTAAAATTTAATTGTTGGTCTATATCCAGTTGCCATTCCCATGTTTTTAATTATAAATATATTAATATTTTCAGCATTGAATTTTCGAGAGACTACTTGTAAACAAAGTTTAAAAAAATTGTTTTCATTTTCAGGCTGCACCGAGGCCAGACGATTCAAACTCTGAAGTCATGACTGTTAGTTCTTTATTATGTAACACAATATTCTATTTCTGAAACAACTTTTAATTACAAAATTATTATTTTAACTTGAAAATGACTGCGAACTATTAATTCTATTTTTAATTTATTCTTTTAACTTCCAGTCTGCAGAAACATCGGAAGAGAATTCGGAAGCTGGAAGTGATAATGTAATACAACCTTCCTTTTGGAACGTTTTTTAATTGAGAAATAGTGATTGTTAATTTCTTGTCTTCCAATTTTGATTTTTAAATCTTTATTTACAGACTGAAGAAGATACGGAGGAAGACACAGAAGAAGATTCTGATGATGCAGACGACTCAGATGAAAATACGGCAGAAAATACCGAAGACAAATCCAAACGCGAGACTGAAGAAGATACAGAAAAAACTACTGAAGAATCTTCTGCTATCACTGTATGTATTCCAGTTCAATATAATTTTAAAATATCTAATTAGAATTGACAATATTTCTTCTGAATTAAATTTCTGAAATAGAAAACTTAATTAGAAAACAGAATTACCTACATTGAAATAAATTTTTTAATTACATTATGTTTTAATTCTAGGAATCGGACGACATCGCGGATACGCATTTCAATTATGATTCTGCACGAGAAGTGAGTAATAAATTACTGAGCAATTATAGAATTCCCTATCTTTCAGTTCAAGATCAGTGATTTAATCAATTAATTGTTCCTACAGCCAGGGCCAGGACAATAATAGTCGAGAGCAAATCAGCGGGAAAATAAAAATCGAAGACAAGGAGCAAGGAATCTACTAAATGAAGCATAACTTCGATCCTAAATAGATACATAAAAAACAGTTTAAGAATTAGATTCAAATAATTAAGCTCTATTGTTATTTCCTAGTTTACAAAATTGTAGAGAAATAAAATATATTAATTTACAGCAAGGAAATTAGCTTCATTTTCGAAAACTAACTACTATTTTTGCAATAAAAGTTTCCTTCTTCAAGGTGTGTACCAGATGGCTATTTTTAAATTCCCGTTCATTTCACAGTTTTCTCCTGGTTAATTCAAAAGAGTTCAAAAGATTTGAAGATTTTTCAAGATTTAAAGAGATTTTTCCACATTTTGAAAGATTTCTGATTTAGAAAAGGGAATTTTGGAAAAGAATTTTTTTTTAATTTTGAAAAAAATTGGAAAAAAAAAAATAATATTTCTGGGTTCGAAAATCAGATTTATCGTCACAAGAATTTCAATTCTCACTTGGAACACAGCATTTTTTAAAGAATTATAATTCTGAATTTAAACATAAATTTCTGTAATTCTCTTCTTCTAAATCAGAATTAAAATTCCCTGGCCCAAAGTCTAAATTATAATTTTTTCAGAATTATATTCATTTACAACATATTATAATGTATAAATATAGTAATACCCTTTTTCTGAAATTTGGAAGAAAGAAGTTTCAAATTTTGGCAAATTTTTATTTGCAAACAAAAAAATTTAATTCTAACAAATTCTAATTTGGAAGAAGGAATTGTCAAAATCTAAAGAATTCTGACTTGTAACAGAGATTGTTTGTAAATTCCCTTCTTATAAATCAGAATTCAAATTATTTTCGAAAATTTCCTGTTCCATGTGAAAAAATTACCTGTTCCAAGACAAAATTATGATTCTTTACGAAATTTCCTGTTCCAATGCCAAAATTATAATTCTTTACAGAAGTTTTTTTTTATATTTAGTTTATTTATTCTCCATTTTCCCGTCCAAATTCAGAATTACAATTCTTTTAGAAAATTCCCTACACCAAGTCACAATTAAATTAATTTCGAAAATTACCTGTTCCAAGTCAGAATTATACTTATGTACACACTTTTCTCTTACAATTCAGAAATATAGTAACTTCCTCTTTCCAAAATTTGGAAGAGGGAAGTTTGAAATTGTGACTAATTTTAACGAAGAACAGGGATTTTTTCAATTCCCTTGTTCTAAATCAGAATTAAAATTCTTTTCCAAATTCCCGTTCCATGCAAAAAATTTTCCCTGTTCTAAGTCAATTTATAATTCTTTACTTAAACTCCCTGTGCTAAAGTAAAAATTATAATTCTTAACGAAATTTCCTAAAATAAAATTATAATTCTTTACGAAAACTACCTGTCCTAAAATACAAATTATAATTCTTAATGAAATTTCTGGTTCTAAAAGGAACCTAAAATGAACATTATAATTCTTTACTTTAAAAATTTTAATTCTTTGCGGAATCTTGGAAAGACTTAAATACAAACAAAAATATATATTTTTTTTTCCAACTTTTTAAAAGTTTTTTTTAGTTTAGTTTTTTTAATATTACGTCCAATAAGAAATTCAATCAAAAATATGCAAAATACTTTTTTTTTAAATAACTCCCCAACTTAAAGTTCTTTTTTGTCTAATAAACATATATTTTTTTGTAAAAATAGAATTGAATTTTACTCAGGTATTTCAAAAAAGGCTCGATTTCTTGAAATATTTAAAACATTTAAGAACTATCCAAGAGTGATAAACAATAATGAAAAGAGGAGTGCAAAAACGGTTTACTAAGTTTAATGACAAAAAACTATTTTCTGCTACTCAAAAACCTCCATAAAATGCACACTTTCTGAACAATAATAATTTAAAATATGTAAAACAAAGAATTGAGTTTCACTTATCTCAATAAGGGTTTTATACTTTTTTTCTTTATATATTTAAAACGTTTAAAAACTGTCTATAAGTGATAAACAATAAAGAAAAGAGGAGTACAAAAACGGTTTGATAACCTTAATGACAAAAAACGATGTTCTACCGTACAAAAACCTCCATTAAATGCACACATTTCAATGTGTCAAATTCTTTTATAATACTTTTTTTACTCAGTTTTTAATGAATAATAGCACTTCATAAACAATAATTTACAATATGTAAAACAAAGAATTGAGCTTCAATTATTTCAAAAAGAGTTCGATACTTTTTGTCTTTAAATATTTAAAACGTTTAAAAACTATTCAAAAGTGATAAACAATAAAGAAAGGACGAGTGTAAAAAGATGTCTTTATTTTCGTTTTGAATATAAAATGCTTCAAAATCCTTAGAAAAAAGTATTCTGTAAACTTTTTTTACTTATTCTGCAACTTTCAGGTAGAAAATGATTGAGCCTTACCGTGCCTGTTGTTATAGTAAGAAAGTTTTTTTATTTAGGAATAGTAAATAATAAGCAAATCATTTATCAATATGCGAAATATTCATGATTATAAAAGCGGTGGTTATTTGTACCGACATTTCCGTAAAAATAGCCGGATTTTTTAGTACAAATAGGGCTGGAAAAAGGTCTATTTATACTGAAATTTCGGTACGAATAGCCAGATTTTTTCAGTACGTGCAGATACTTCCATAAGAAAAGGGTCGTACCTAAAATACAATCTCTGAAAAATGTATTACAACAACACAAACCAGAACAGAAACCAGACAGTGCTAAAATATTAATTCATTTATATTGCAAATAATAGATTGCAAAAAAACTTTAAATGCCCTATTTTAAATTGTAGTTGGAACAATATTTCAAGCACTTTTGAAAAATAGTGTCAAGATAGTGTCGTACAATTTTTCAAGTAATAAAAATGAACTTCAATGTTTATTTAAAATGTTATTCTTTAGTCTATTAATTATCAAACTTCCTATTTATATATCGCATGCATACAGGTATACTCATTTTTCCGCATTTAATTTCCATCTATTTTTGGTTGAAAGTTCATTTTTTTTAATTGAAAAGTCTAGAATTTAATTTCTAGATAAAAATTCATCTTTTTTTGGTCAAAACTGAATTATTTTATTGAAAATTTAACAATTTTGTCAAAAAGTCATACTTCTTGGTTGAAAATTCAACCGTTTTGTTAAAAATTCGTATTTTTGGTTTGAAAATTCAATAATTTGATTAAAATTTTTTTCTCTCTTGACTAACAAATTTTTTTAGTGAAAATTCAACTGTTTTGTCAGAAATGCGTAGTTTTGACTCGAAAATTCAACAATTTGGTCGAAAATTTAACTATTTGGTTGAAAATTAATCTTTTTAGTTTGAAAATGCAACTACTGGGTTGAAAGTTGAAGTTCTATCTTAAAAGTTCATTTTTTTTGGTTGAAGATTCATAATTTTATTGAAAAATTCGTTTTTTTTTGTTTTTTTTTTAAGTAATTTTTTTAACTGAAAATTTCAACTATATTGTTGAAAATTCAACTGATTGGTTGTAAATTAACTTTTTTCTTGAAAATTCACAATTTCGGCTTAAAAATTTAACTGCATTATAGAAAATCGTATTTTTGTTGTTGAAATTTTAACAATTTGGTATCAAAATCAACTATTTGGTACAAAATTAAACCTTTTTTTTTGAAGAAAATTCGTTTTTTTTATTGAAAGTTAATTCCCCTCAATAAAAATGTAACTACTCCATTTTTTGTTGAAAATTAATCTTTTTTGGTTTCAAAATTCAACTATTTAGTTAAAAAAATTTAAAAATGAAAAAAATATAAACTAAAAATTAATCAAATAGAATTTGGACTATCATCACATCCATTGTTCAAAGTATTTAGTTGAAAATGTATGTAATTTGTTAAAAATTCGTCTTTTTTGGTAGAAAATTAATCTTCTTGGTCGAAAATTCATATATTTAGTACAAAAATTATGTATATATTTCGTTGAATATTCTTCTTTTTGGGTAGAAAATTAATCTTCCTGATTGAAAAATTATCTTTTTGGTTGAAGATTTAACTATTTGGTTAAAAATTCAACTGTTTTGTTGAAAGCTCACGTTTTGGGCTTAAAAATTCAACATTTTTTATGAAATTTTTTTCTTTATTGACTGAAAAATCTTTCGTTGTTGAAAATTCGTCTTGGTTGATTAAATTCAATTGTTTATTTTTATCTTTATTAAAACCATTTTTTGTTGAAATATAAACTAATTACATTTTTCGTGGAAAACTCATCTCCTTGGTTGAAAGTTGAACTAGTTTCTTAAAAGTTCATTTTTTTTGTTAAAGATTCATAAATTTAGTTGAAAATTTATTTTTTTGTTAGTTAAACAGTAATATTTTTAAATGAAAATTAAAATATTTTCTTGATAATTCAACTTATTTGTTTTGAATGAACTTTGTTGTTGAAAATTTAACAGTTTTATAGAAAAATCGTATTTTTGGCTTGAAATTTCATCATTTTTGTATAAAATTCAACGACTTGGTATAAAATTAAACATTTTTTGTAGAAAACTCGTTTTTTATTGTAAATTAATTCTCCGCAATAAAAATTTGCCTACTTTATTTTTGGTTTAAAAATTCAAATATTTGTTTAAAAAAAATTTTTAATGAAAAAAATATAAACTAAAAATTAATCAAATAAAATTTGGACTATCATTACATCCATTGTTCAAAGTATTTAGTTGAAAATGTATGTAATTTGTTAAGAATTCACCTTTTTTGGTAGAAAATTAATCTTCTTGGTTGAAAATTCATCTATTTGGTTAAAAATGTATGTACAGACTTTGTTGAAAATTCTTCTTTTCTGGTAGAAAATTAATCTTCTTTTTGGGTAGAAAATTAATTTTCTTGGTTTAAGGTTCATCTTTTTGGTTGAAAATTTAACTATTTGGTGAAACATTCAACTGTTTTGTTGAAAGCTCATGCTTTTGGCTTAAAAATTCAACATTTTTGACCAACATTTTTTTCTTCATTGACTGAAAAATGTTTCTTTCTTGAAAATTCGTCTTTTTGATTTGAAAATATTGTCTTTAGTGTATTTTTTTCAAAATAGTAGTAAAATAGTTTCATCGCTTTAAAAACGTGTAATAAAAAACATATTTCTAGGAAAAATTATAGAATTGGGGAAAAAATGTCATTCATATGAACATTCAGAACTTCAGGTTCATCCAGAATACATATTAATTCTACCATAAAGAAACAATATTAAAATACCTTCTTAATTCATGCAAATACTCCAGACTACTGATATCGTCCAAGGAATTAGAGCAAACATTAAACAAGCTCGTGATCGTGGCATCGTTAGGTTTCATTCCTCGTTTTTTTAAACTGCTATAAAGTTTAAAACACTTTTTCACATCACCATGAAGAGCAAATGCCCTAATAATAAGATTGTACATATAAAGAGTCGGTTTATCTCGATTTTTCTTAACAATTTGTAGCACATTCTCGGCGGAAAATAAATCTCCGTTCTGAATGTGAGATTTAATTAAATCCGCATATTGCCCTGCAGATAGTTTAAGCCTTCGAGGAATTCGTGCTTCATTTTCTTCGAATTCCTCTACCTTTTCCTCTATATCATCCAATTCGACTTTGTCGAACTTCCTGCTGCCAATATCGCCGAAAACGTCGGCATTTTTTGGCAAAGGTTCCGAAGAAAATGTTCTGATTGGGGAAAACCTGCATGTTGCAGGAAGAGAGGTTATGTTGGAAAATAAACGTTGATTCACCGACTCACTATCTTTTTCTGATGAAATGCACAAAAGTTGTAATTGTTCGTTGCATCGGATGTATTTATTGTTATTTCTAAATGTGCTCGCAACAATGTTATTCACTCGGAGTGAAGCACTAACTTTTGAAGAAAACATCGTGGTGTTGTTTTAGCCAGTTTATCGAGTTAAAACCCGATTGTTTAGGTTGTTTAACACTGGCGAACGAAGAACTTGTTTATCAAATGTTTATGCACTGAAAATTAAATGTAAAAAGAATGTACTTCATTTCTATAAATGAAAGTTCGCGGAGAAAACAGAATGAACGTTAACGTGTTTTGAATCTAACCTATAATTCCTCGGACAACAACCAAATCATAAAAATGCCTTTCAACTTTAAAGGTATCGTCATTACCTACAGTGTGCTTTAAAATTTAATTTCAAAACACTTAAAAGAATCATATTAAATATACATAATATATTTTATCATTTTTTAAACGAATATTCTTTTATGTAGATTTTTTTTTTTTTTATTAGATTTCTTTATCCTAGCCTTAATGTTATTATCATACTAGCAAAAGTAGCGCGCTATACGCGCACTTATTACGTGTTTCTTATTTTAATTGCCTGATTGTCAAATAAATATATATGCTTAAATTTATAAAGCCGGCAGGGTGTGTACTCAAATCCTGGAAGAAAATTCCCTGACATTTCCAGGTTCCAGGAAAACAACCGAATCGGAATATATATACAGTTTCGCGAGTTTATTACAAATAATGTTTTTTCCCAGT
Organism: Andricus curvator; assembly: GCA_932195095.1. NCBI lineage: Eukaryota > Metazoa > Arthropoda > Insecta > Hymenoptera > Cynipidae > Andricus > Andricus curvator. The sequence continues at coordinate 129,050 of CAKNYM010049298.1, forward strand.
TTCTATAGGCATTCAATTATTAGTGCATATACGTTTAATTTAAAAAGCTTTGAAAATGTATATTACAAGTTATTCTTAAATATATTAGCACTATCGATTAATTAAATAATACTAAAAACATAATTAATCATTTTGTGGATTTGTCCCTAAAAGTCCATGCATTTGAAAAATATTTAAAAAAAAATTTTTTTTTTATCTTTTATATAATTATTTTTCAAGTAAAAATATTGCATTTTCAACAGGACAGATGAATTTTTAATCAAATAGTTAAATTTTCAACCAAAGCGATTAATTTTCGATAAAATGCATGAATTAGCAACCAAATATTTGAATTTTCAACTTCTTCTTTATTCATAATGTGTCCCCTAAGGGTTTGCATGACTTCCATTTCTTACAACACTTCCTTCTACATGTTTTAATCTTATCTTATTATATTTACATATTTTTTTAATTTAAAAATTTTTTAAACTAAATAGTTTTGAATTTTGAAACTAAAAACGTTCAGTTTTAAACCAAAAATGGAATAGTTAAATTTCCAATTTAAAAAATTAATTTTCAAGTGAAAATCTTGTATTTTCAACAAGATAATGGAAAATTTTTAACCAAATAGTTAAATTTTCAACTGAAAAGATTAATTTTTTGCCAAACAAAAATTATTTTTCAAAAAAATACATGAATTCTCAACGAAATAATTGAATTTTGAACTAAAAAAGATCAATTTACAACCAAAAATGCAATAGTAAAATTGTCAGCTAAAAAAAATTATTTTCGAACAACGAAAAACGAATTTAAAAAAAAAAGTTAAATTTTCAGTCGAAGAGATGGATCTTCAACTCAAAAATTAAATTTTTAACAAAGTATTTCAACTTTCTTTCAACCAAGTACTTGGATTTTCAATCAAGAAAATTAATTTTAAAACAAAGATTTATTTTCTACCAAAAAATACGATTTTTCAACAAAATACATGAATTTTCAACGAAATAGTTTAGTTTTTTACTAAAAAGGTCAATGTCAACCAAATAGTTGAATTTGAACCATAAAAAATCAATTTTCAACAAAAAATGGAAGTCAAATTTTTAGTTAAAAAAAATAGATCTTAACCAAACTGATGCATTTTCAACTGAAATGATGAATCTTTAACTAGAATAATTTAATCTTCAACCAAAAAGATTAATTTTCAAACAAAGAAGATCAATTTTTAGCAAAATTGACCAATTTTCAATGTTCAACCAAAGAGATGAATTTTTAACTAAAATGATGGAATAATCAACTGAAATAGTTACATTTTCAGTTGAAAATTTAATTTTTAACCAAAAAAAAACCAACAAATTTTCAAAAAAAATGGCTTATTTATCAAACAAAAATATGAATTTTCAATTAAAATGATGAATCTTCAACCAAAAAAAAGATGATTTTTAACAAAAAAGTTTAGCTTTCAAATAAGTAATTAAATTTTAATTCCAAAAAAGATGAATTCTGAACGAAAAATTTAGTGGTTGATATTTCAACCAAAACAGATTTTAATTTATAATCAAAAACAGTTAAATTCAACGAAAGCGACTTTTCAACATGAGTGGGATTTTTAACTAAGAAAGATTTTTTAGTCAAGAGAGAGAAAAAATTGCAAGCAAACTATTAAATTTTCAACAAAATACAGGAATTTTTAACCAGATACTTGAATTTTCAACTAAAAATGATCAATTTTCCACCAAAGGTAGAATAGTTAAACTTTCAGTTAAAAATAATAATGTTTAACAAAAAAAAACGAATTTTCAAGAAAATAGTTTGTAACAGTAATATCAAGCTATTTTTATAAATGAAGAATCATTGTTATTCAAATTTATATTGCAATTTAAAAAAAATCATATACGCTCTAGAAAAATTCCCTGACTTTTCCAGGGTTCTCCAAGTTTATAAAAATTCCCTGACAATTCCAGGTTTTCCTGTTAGACTAGACAGTTTTCGCGTATCTCTCACCGTTTTCAAGATAACTCAAAATCTTATTATTTTGAATTTTAAAAATTTTGTTATTGGGTTAGTTTAAGTTATTTGAAAAAATAACCCTCTGCAAAACCCCTACAATGTAATTAGCTTTCACGCATCTCTGATCGTTTTCGCGTACCTCTCATCGTTTTCGAGATAACTCGAAATTTTGATTTTGTTTTGAATTTTGAAAACACTTTCTTCCCTTTCCCCTATGTCTAGAAAAAAGACAAATGAATTATAACTAACTCGACTCAAATATACTTATTTGTATTCTTAATTTTTAACTATTTTAATAATTCATTAAAATAATTAAGCCAGAAATGCTGTCTCTCTTGAAATTTGCGCCTACTTGAATTATAGATCTATCGAATATTTTTTAGATTATAGACTTATCGAATCTTGCTCTCGATTCTCGACAATTGATTGGCTGGATTCTACTGTGACTTGCATTAGATATCAATGGCTAACTGAATTGACCAATAGGGTTTTGGGAATGCGCATGAAGTTAGCCGAAATGCATGTACTTTTCATCGCTCTTGTCTGAGGAATTAAAGGATACGCAAAAACGCGGTGTATCTACGCACTCGCGCCTGAGATATCAGAAGAGATGTAATAACAAAAGAACAAAACAAACCGCATGAAATAAAATTATCAATAAAATTTAAAAAATCGAAACATTGAAAAACTGCACTGGTCGAAAACCATAGAATTGGTGAAAAAGCAATAATCAGTGAATGGAAATAAGGCAACAATATGGGAACAAGAAAAAAGAATTACCCGAAACAAAAAAGTCGGTCACAAAACTGGAAACGTAAGTAATTATGTAAATATATATATACTAAAAAAAAAAGGCTATTTTTTTGTTTATAATTTTAATTTTTATATATGTATTTTATATGTAACAAAATGCGACTAATTCGCATAATACATTACTTTAACCGGCTATATAGTGGTATTTTTAAACAATTCATGTGGAATTTTGTAATCAAAATGAACAGATTTTAGCAGAGTCCGAAAGAATTTACAAAATTGAATTAAAAAAAGATATGTTTCTTCATTTTCAATAATATAAGTTATCAATTCAAAGTACTCTAATTGTAGGGGTTTCGCTTCACTTTATAGCCCTAAAATTTAGGCCCTTTAAAAATAAAAGGCTTTATATTGTTAAATTATACGTTTTAACTTTGGATTTTACGTATAATTCAGTGGATTTCAAACGATAAACTTTTGTTAAATTTAAAAGACTTAGAATTTGGATTTTTGAAAATGTTTTAAACGATAGATCACTTATAAATTTTAAATATTTAATAGTTGGTCACTTTCAAGTTTAATATAGAAAATATTGTAACTTCCATATTTTAATTTTTGGATTACAAAAGGTGATTAAATAAGTAGATGTTCGAGCTACCATTTTAGAAAAAGATCCTTTATTTATAGCTTTCTCAAATGTTTTAACTCAAGTACTTGAATACAATAGAAAAAACAACTTTTTTTAAAATTCGCTGCAATATACGTTTCCAATTCTGTCTATTAAAATTAAAATTTTGCATTCAATATCATTTGTTAATTTTACAAACAAATTATATAAACAAATTCTCAGTGTAGATTTTTAAAACCAGTAAGAAATATTTTTATCTTCATTATTGCCTAGGAGTGGTGCATAAATTACGTAAAATTTCGTAAAATTACGTAATTTTTTCGGACTAAATTTTTTGCGAATTTATTTATTTATTATTATTGCGTGAATTTGATTATTACATTTATTATTAAAAATGTTATTATTGATATATTATAAGTATTACAATACTTGTACATTTACTGTACTGCTATCTGTCCAAAAAATTTAGATACCTCGATTTTTGTACAGATTTTAATGAACATCTCAGAAAAAAGTTTAAAAATATGGGACAAAGTAAATGTTGCAGATGAAGGTTTTGCCTATACCGATACAGAGTTTTGAAATTTGCAGTCAATTAGCGATCATTTGCTAGCGAGTGAAAGATGAAAAAGTGTTATCATTTTACGAGCATTTCAGAATACTCAACTTTGAATGGCTGTTAATCTCTAAAAATAAATTACAAACAATCTGAAAAAAATATATGGATTTCTTTGATCCTTTCTGTGCAAAACGGTATATTTTAGAGTCAGAAACAATTATTTGTTATTAAGTTATTAACAAAAGAGTAGTGAGGTGTCATCTCTGAAAATAAACAACGTACGGAGATAATTCTTTAAGCAAATTGCACGTTTTTGCCTTCTGAAAATGGTGTATGTAGTGTCAATGAGCAAAAAGTTGCGCTTAAATGTTTAAACAATTATTTCCTTCTTTGGAAAATATTAAGGATATCTCCTACAACTACGTCTTTCTGTCACACTTACTTCTATTGTGAGTGCCGTTCCGCCAATAATTGAAAAGCCCTTTGCATTTTCCGAAGAAGAAAATGTTTTAAAAATTTAACCGCATTTATTTATTCATTGTCACTACACACACCATTTTCATAAGCCAAAAATGTGCAGTTTGCTTCAAGAATCATCTCCGTACGTTCTTCAGTATTGGAGATGAGACCTCACTACTCTTTTGTTAATAACAAAGAAATTCATATATTTTTTGCAAATTTTTTGTAATTTATTTTTAGGGACTAACAGCCATTGAAGTTTGAGTATTCTCAAATGATCGTAAGATGATAGTACATTTTCACCTTTCATTCGCTATCAAATAATCGCTAATTGACTGCAAATTACAAAACTCTGTATCAGTATAGGAAAAACCTTAATCTGCAACATGTACTTTGGCCCATATTTTTAAATTTTTTTCTGAGATTTTCGCTATAATCTGTACAAAAATCGAGGTATCTAAATTTTTTGGACAGATAGCAGGTACTACCGCAAGCACTAAATCTTTTTAATTTTTGTTTTTTAGAAATTCACAGACTTGAAAAAATCTTACTTAAGAAATGTTTATGAACATGGCCCCCTTTCCCCATGCAAGACAGCAAAGAAAAATCGTTTTTCATTTCATATTTTTTGTTAATTTTACAATGTTTATAAAATTAACAAATAATATCACCTTGTCCATAAAAGCAAGTCATTTTATCGCCAAACTTTTACTTTAAAAACGAAAAATCCACGTTGTTCACTATTTGAGATTAGAATTTGTTTATAACAAATAGCATTAAAACATTTTTTTGTTTCCACACACCCCTACCCATCAAATTCAAGCGAGGGGGAATTCACTCGTCAAAAACTATTGCGGCCCTATTGCAAGAGTATCGCAGCAATAGAATTCACTAAAACAGTAGAATAGGTGAATTTTAGGAGAACAAAGTGTGAAAATTTTATTATTTATAATAATAATTAAACAATAAATATTACGAAGTGTCTTGTCGCACATTGCGGCGAATTAGAAAATTGGGGATCAAAATGATCCAGAGCCTACAATTTTTATCCGATTTCATCTTTTTTTTTTAAACTAAAGCTAATTAAATTCTAAAGAGGTCTGTCGAGGACGATTTTGCAAAAAAGGTTCTGTTTGTTTGTTATTCAAGTTGCAAAATGTCAAAAAACCATAATTTTTCATATTTGAGCTGCCTGTTCTGTATCATTTATTGATATTACCTCAAAAAGTTGAAAAACTGATAGATTTACAATCGATTAACAAATCCTGATAACTTAGATGAAGTTCCTGCGATCCGTTCAATTGTTATAAACAAATTTATGAACAAAATCGATTTTTGTTGTACATTGAAGCCTGGAAGCTCTTTTTATCACGTTTTTCCCCGCGAAATCGAGTGAAATCAATGTTTCATTAAAATCAAACACTGAAGTATTATTTTTCGATCGTTATAAACAAATTTCAGAAACAAATTTAATAAATAAGCGCCTCTGGATATATAAAATGAATTTTTTCTGCGCAATGATTAGTTTTGCCTTCAGAAATGAAAATTCCATGACAGAAATGGACAATCCACAATATTTACCATTGTTATAAACAATACTGATTAACAAATGCATGAAACGGTCACTCTTTGATAGAAAAAAATCCATTTTTTTGCATAATTGTCCATTTTATCCCTAAATTAAAATTCTGATGGAAGAAACTGACATTTGACAATATTTTTCATTGTTATTAACAATTCTGATCAACAAATGCATTTAATAGTCGCTTTTAGATAGGAAAAATCTCTTTCTTGCTGAAATGTTTATTAGATCATAAAAAATGAAACTCCTTCGAAATATACCTACATCCAACAACATTTCCCATTGTTATAAACAATCTTCATCAATTAATTCTTAAAATAATTCTTTCGTATAGAATAAATCTGTTTTTTGGGTTCAATAGTGAATGTTATCTTGAAATAAGGAACCGAATCGTAAAACGTCTACACTCAAAATCTTTTTCCAATATTATAAGCAATGAAGATGAACAAAACCATGAAGCTTATCCATTTTTGGATGAAAAATTCTGGTTGTTGTTGTTGATCATGACTGATCCCTACAGGATAAACTTCAGAACCCTTAAGGAGAGTGCCCCTCATCCCATGGATGCACAAGTTCAGGATCTGCTGATTGGAGATGATTGAGACAAGAATGGAAAACGCTGCTGAAAACCAGATTTTTTCGTCCAAAATGGGTAAGCTTCATGATTTCGTTTATCTTCATTGCTTATAATATTGGAAAAAGATGTTGAGTGTAGACGTTTTACGATTCGGTTCCTCATTTCAAGGTAACATTAACTATTGAAAACAAAAAACAGATTTATTCTATGCGGAAGAATTATTTTAAGAATTGATTGATCAAGATTGCTTATAACAATTGGGAATGTTGTTGGATGTCAGTATATTTCGTAGGAGTTTCATTTTTTATGATCTAATAAACATTTCAGCAAGAAAGAGATATTTCCTATTTAAAAGCGACTATTAAATGCATTTATTGATCAGAATTGTTAATAACAATGAAAAATATTGTCAAATGTCAGTTTCTTCCATCAGAATTTTAATTTAGGGATAAAATGAACAATTATGAAAAAAATGGATTTTTTCTATCAAAGAGTGACCGTTCAATGCATTTGTTAGTCAGTATTGTTTATAACAATGGTATATATTATTGATTGTCCATTTCTGTCATAGAATTTTCATTTTTGAAGGCAAAACTAATGATTGCGCAGAAAAAATGCATTTTATATATCGAGAGGTGCTTATTTATTAAATTTGTTTATGAAATTTGTTTATAACAATCAAAAAAATAATACTTCAGTGTTTGATTTTAATGAAATATTGATTTCACTCGATTTCGCGGGGAAAAACATGATGAAAAGAGCTTCCAGGCTTCAATGTACAGCAAAAATCGATTTTGTTCATAAATTTGTTTATAACAATTGAACGGATTGCAGGAACTTTATCTCAGTTATCAGGATTTGTTAATCGATTGTAAATCTATCAGTATGTCACCTTTTTGAGATAATATCAATGAATGATACAGAACAGGCAGCTCAAATATGAAAAATTATGGTTTTTTGGCATTTTGCAACTTGAATAACAAACAAACAGAGCTTACTTCGCAAAATCGGCCTCGACATACCTCTTTACAATTTAATTAGCTTTAACTTAAAAAAAAAGATGAAATCGGATAAAAATTGTAGGCTCTGGATCATTTTGAACGCCAATTTTCTAATTTGCCGGATTGTGCATCGTCCCGAAATTCGGGGTGACTAGTCCATCCCCTTTTCCAACTCCCTCAATTTATTTTCGGGACGATTAAACACAGCCTGAATTTTAAGGTTAGCGTCAGTTGAAGTAAACTTTACACCACAACTAAACTCGAATAACTAGTCATAAATTAAAGTAAACTTTCAAAGTGTTTTATTTTGTGAACAGTCATTATTATTGTTACAAACAATAAATATAGTTATCTAAGTTGTTGAAATTATTCTCAAGATTAAACTACTTACAATTAAATGAATAAAATGAACATTTCTTAGTGGAAAATATTATATTGTATGGCAAGGGCACAAGCTGGTCAATCCAGCACGAGTGGGGATTGATCATTGTCACCCTTGGCACACACGATATTTTTTGTTCTAGTGCACGATAAACAAGAAGTTGAACGTGTACAAATGTCTGTTATGGGCTTTTAGAGCAATGAAGATCGGTAAGCGCATTCCCGCCCATATCAGCGGGCGGGAATAACACATTCCCGCCCGCTGATACGGGCACTCTCGAAGTGCGCATGATTCACCGTCGTCGGGCGGCCATTTCACACTTTCCGCCGGCTCTACAGGCACGGAAGTCGAGTTTATCGTGTGCATTTGTTACAAAAAATATCGTGTGCAGCAGGTGCTGAACGTAGACAGTTGCAAATCTTGTGAAGTTTACAGTACTTGCCATCTGCTCATCTTCGGGTCGTTTTCGGCTCGTCTTCGACTCGTGTACAGTTCGCCTACGACTCGCCTATAAATCCCCTTCGACTCGCCTCTGGCTCGTACACCAAACTTCACACTCGCGTGGAACTGCCTACTTTCTGCACTTGTAGCACAATATACTATTTTCTGATTAAATCTTCTTGAAAGATTTCTTGAAAGGTAGTTAACAAATTAACTATCAAGATTTTAAGATAAAAAAATATTAAATAATATTAACATTGCCACATATACAACTGTTACCATTTTTAGATATTTATCGCTGTACGTACATAAAGCACTCATTAATTGCACCAAATTATGATACAGCATTTAATAATTTACCATAATTGTCGTAGCTGGCTATTTTATAAATTATTTTACTTAAGTTTAAAAGTAGGAAAGAAAGTTTGTTGTGAGTTTGTTGACCTAGAAAAAACATTTGACAAGGTGGATAGAAGTAAACTTTGGGAAGTCCTCAAAGAGTACGGCGTCAATGTATGGCTCCTACAAGCAATAAAAACAATATATGCAGGTAACAAAGCGAGTGTAAGGGTTAATGGGAAACTGAGTTACTGGTTCGATATTATGCAAGGCGTTAAACAAGGATGCGTTATGTCCTCATGGCTATTTATCATATTTATGGATAAGTGTCTAAGAATGGCCCTCTTCGACGAAGAAGGTGTAGATCTCGAAACAGTGAAGGTACGTGGGTTAGCTTTCGCAGAGTACAAGATTGTTATGGCAGAATCAATCGAGGACTTACAAAGAATGTTGAATAAACTTAATACAAGCATGAAAAACATGGGCCTCAAAATTAACGTAAATAAAACAAAAATCATAGTGCTTGAAGGAAAAGGTGATAAAACAATGTGCAACATTGTCCTAAATGATGAGAGATTAGAACAAGTTGATCGTATACCTGGGTAGCCTATTCACTAGCGACGGAAAAATAGATCGAGAGTTAGATAGGTGCATAAATGATGGTACGAAGGTTATCGACAGAGCAGGGTCCATTCTCAGAAGTAAAAACATATAAAAAAAAGCTAAAATGACCATACATAATTCTATATTCGTACCGACTGTACTATACGGTAGCTGGACATGGGCCTGTCAGAAAAAGGATAGGAGTAAAATTAACGCAATTGGCATGAAACCTCTGCGCACAATATGCGGAAAACACTGATGGACAAAGTCCGAAAAGAGATAATCCTCAAAGAATGTGCTACAGGAGAGACACTAGTTGACATATGGGAAAGAAATCAGTTAAGATGGTTCGGACATGTTGAAAGAATGAAAGAGAACGTCTAAAGAAACAAGTGTATAAAGGTAAAGTGAATGGCAGTATGCCCAGAGGCAGACCGCGGAAAGAATGGTTAGAATGTGTGAATGAGACCTTAATCCGAAAAGATATAAGAAGCCATAGAAACAGGAGAGCTTGCATGAAAAAATGCATGGACGTGAAGGAAGCTCTAGAGAAGTATGCCAGGACAGAAAAGTGTGGCGACAAATAGTTTGTAAACAGAGTGACAGTAGAATGAATGACGCCTGAAACAAAGACATTGGATACTAATGGGCCCAAGTGGGGAACCATATATAACAATTATGTGAGGCTCTTCACTTGGGGTGTTCGCTAGAGAGATTGATCAGCAACCTGGGTCGGAGCAGTTTTGCGGAACGAACGTGTTATTTAAATAAATAACACGAAAATTCTAGATCAATCTAAACAAAAATCTATACCTCCTTCACCACATTACTATTTTCCAACCGAGCGAGTCACGCCTACCCCGAAAGGGAAATGGCTTAATGCTATAATAATAATTATAATACATTTTATACGTTTTTCTTTTCGGCAGGAGTGCTTCATGTCACGTTTACCCATGCCAATGTCAGGGCGCACAGTGGGCAAAAAAAACGTCCGTGGACAAATTGATTTTCAGAAGACAATAAATTATTATCCGATTTAAACGTCTTTTTTTAAATGAAATTTACATAATAAAATTACGCATCAAAAAGTCCTGGCCTTTGAAGTCTGTTTTTTAACAAATACTTTTATGCAAAACCGGACGGTTTTCGTACCTTTCTGTGCGCGTTTGTGGGACGCGAAGTTCTCGTTTGTCGGAGGGGGTATTTTTCCGGCCACGGCCGTAAAAGTATACTTTTACGGAGTGCGCGCATGCGCTTTTGGTCCAAAGCGGCGACACTCCTGGCTCTCTCTTCTGACGCATGCGTGGTACATATCACAAATGTTTGTA